>CM050173.1:18905703-19038203 GCA_027410445.1 Discoglossus pictus | reverse complement strand
CTGACTAATGTACGGTGTAATATATGTTATACATGCACATATAGGTGTATGCACTGACTGTATATCTGTACACACACACACACATTATACACACACACTATATATACACACACACACACTATATACACACACACACTATATACACACACACTATATACACACACACACACACTAAGATGGAGATGAGGCACATATACAATGACTGACTGTAATGTGCCGTGCAATATATGTTATACATGCACATATAGGTGTATGCACTGACTGTATATCTGTACACACACACACCCTGTGTACACACACTATATACACACACACACTATATATACACACAC
This sequence comes from Discoglossus pictus, assembly GCA_027410445.1. Taxonomy (NCBI): domain Eukaryota; kingdom Metazoa; phylum Chordata; class Amphibia; order Anura; family Alytidae; genus Discoglossus; species Discoglossus pictus. The sequence continues at coordinate 19,037,871 of CM050173.1, read as the reverse complement.
AGTATATATACACACACACACAATATACACACACAATAAGATGGAGATGAGGCACATATACAATGACTGACTAATGTACGTTGTAATATATGTTATACATGCACATATAGGTGTATGCACTGACTGTATATCTGTACACACATACTATATACACACACTATATATACACACACACCCTTGCATCACAGCCAGCAGCTCAAAGCAATATGCTAATATATTTTTTAATAATGATTTGTCTAAACTATGTAATATAGACAAATCAGAAGTTAGAAATTGAAGTATGTGAGAAATTGGATGACTGTGGCAGAGATTATTTAATAGAGTTAAATGGGATGGAGTCAAACTATGAAGAATAGTGGAGCACTGTGATAAGTTTTGGTGTATAAAATAGCTCGTAATTTCTAAGGAAAGTGGATTAGTATGATACCAGAGGTTAATTTGATGTAGGTAATAGAAGAGGGGGACATAATAGAGAACAGAGTAGAGTTTGAAGGAGAGGGTCTGACCTCTGAGGGAAGATATGTTCCATGAGGCAGTGTTACAATATGGAGGGCTCTAAAGAAATTATGTAATTCATGAAGGAATATGGCGCTGGATAAAGGTTAGTGTTTAATATGAATGTAAATAAATAAGAATAGTATTATATTTAGAAAATGGAAGGTGAGCTATGAAAGCATGGTGTGTACTATAAGGAAGGAAATGGAAGTGCTGCTTTATTTGTGACTGAATTTACCTGTGACGTAGACCAACACTGTTATGGAGGCTGATAGATGAAGTAGGCATGTTTATTATGGAGAGGGTTTGGGGTATAAGGCTGCAAACTGTACTATGTGACAGGCAATGCTGCTTTAACAGCTGGACAGTTTCCAAGGACCTGTAACCATATTAAGAAATTCTGATTGTTCAGCCACTTACAGTCTCATACCCCTCCGTCCTACAGAAGGCACCAAGTGGGGAACAGAAGAGGGAAACACATTGCAAGCCTCTGTGCTTCTTCTGTACAGCTCCATTGAAGAGTGATCCTCCCACTGCTTCATTGGTACAGGAGTGCAGCCTCCATGCCTGCCTGCTCTCCGGCTGCATTGTGGGAGTCTGACTCCCCGACACACAATGGGAGCAGTCACAGATGGTAAGCTGGCTGGGACAGGCCTCTCAACATGGGGGTATAGAGACACCACAGCCCGCTTCGCGAGGGCCGCAGTTGCTGGCAAGGAGCGCCAGGCTCCACTCACCTGTCCAGCCCGGGCAGGCCTGTCTGTGCTCGTGGGAGGCTTCGCGAGGGCCGCAGTTGCTGGCATGGAGCGCCTTCGGCGCTCCATGCCAGCAACTGAGGCCCTCGCTACGCGAGCCCGCAAGCGTTAGCAACAGCTTGAGCGGGCTCGCATGCTCACAACTATATATGTGATTTTACATAGTTACATAGTAATTAAGGGCGAAAAAAGACTTTTAGCCCATCAAGTTCAACCTTTTAAGATCTCCTCTGATCTGCAATTTGCGGATTAGTTGTTAGTTAACTGATCCAGAAAAAGGCAAAAAAAAACAGTGAAACTTTGCCAATTGTCTCAAAAGGGGAAAAAAAATATTCCTTCCTGACCCCAGATAATAGAAATCAGATTCCTCCTTGGATCCATACTCCCTCTCTAATTAACCAGGATAACCCTGAATGCCCTTTTTAATAAAAAATATATCTAATCCCTTTTTAAAGTTATCTATTGCATCTGCTGTCACCACCTCATTTGGTAGAGAATTCCACAGATTAACCACCCTTACTGTGAAGAACCCTTTTCTTTCTTTAAGGTGGAATCTTATTACTTCTAACCTCAAAGGATGTCCTCTTGTCAATTGAAAACCTCTTGGCACAAAAAGCTCCCTGGACAAATCTTTATACTGACCCTGGATGTTTTTATATAGGGTAATCATATCCCCTCTTAGATACCTTTTTTTCTAGAGAAAATAAGTTTAATTTGGTTAGTCTTTCTTCATAACTTTGCCCCTGCAACCCCCTTATTAGTTTTGTAGCCCTTCTCTGTACTTTTTCCAGCTCTAAAATGTCCTTTTTATGAAATATTTCATACTCCATATTCCAAATGAGGGAGTACTAGAGATTTGTATAGTGGTAGAATTATATTTGCTTCCCTTGCTTCTATACCCTTCTTAATACATGCTGATATTTTACTTGCCTTTGCAGCTGCTGCTTGGCTTTGAGCGCTGTTACATAGGTGGTTGTCCACAGGTACTCCCAAATCCCTTTCAATATCAGATACCCCTAGATTTGGTCCATTAAGATTATAGATTGCATGGCTATTTTTCCTTCCCAAATGCATAATCTTACATTTATTCATATTAAATTTCAGCTACCATTCAATTGACTATTTCTCTAATTTATGCAAATCCCTTTGGAGGTAAAGTACATCATTTTCTGATTTAATTACCTTGCACAACTTCGTGTCATCAGCAAAAATGGACACAATACTTTCCAGTCCTACTTCTGATTTGTTAATAAATATGTTAAAAAGGAGAGGACCTAATACTGAGCCCTGAGGAACCCCATTTACCACATTAGTCCAATCCGAGTATGTTCCATTTACAACAAGCCTTTACTTCCTCTCTTTTAGCCAGCTCTCAATCCATGTGATATATATTTACTGCAATTCCTGTATTGCTTAGTTTGCAGAATAGTCTCCCATGTGGCACTGTATCAAAAGCCTTTGCAAAATCTAAAAAGACTACATACACTGAGTTGCCTTGATCCAAGTCCCTACTAACCTCCTCATAGAAACTAATTAGATTTGTTTGACATGACCTATCCCTCATAAATCCATGTTGGCTCCTACTTAAAATCCTGTTGAATAGACATACTCTTGTATATTATCCCATTTGAACTCTTCTAAAAGCTTCCCCACTGTAGCCGCACCATCCCGGTGCCCGGCAATCCAGTTGTTGGGATGGAGCAGCCACCTCCTCCCCACAATGCCGCCACTGCCACTAGCCGAACCCGCCAGACGCCGCCACTGCCAGTAGCCGCACCATCCCGGGGCCCGGCAATCCAGTTGTTGGGATGGAGCAGCCACCTCCTCCCCACAATGCCCCGCGCAGGGCCGACGCCGCCACTGCCAGTAGCCGCACCATCCCGGTGCCCGGCAATCCAGTTGTTGGGATGGAGCAGCCACCTCCTCCCCACAATGCCGCCACTGCCACTAGCCGAACCCGCCAGACGCCGCCACTGCCAGTAGCCGCACCATCCCGGGGCCCGGCAATCCAGTTGTTGGGATGGAGCAGCCACCTCCTCCCCACAATGCCCCGCGCAGGGCCGACGCCGCCACTGCCAGTAGCCGCACCATCCCGGGGCCCGGCAATCCAGTTGTTGGGATGGAGCAGCCACCTCCTCCCCACAATGCCCCGCGCAGGGCCGGCCTGGGGAACAGGAAACACCGTGGATCCGCGGACTGGAGCAGGCCTCAGAGCTGGAGGAGCCGGGCCTGGGTAGCTGACTGTGAGTGACAGGGACGAGGCTACAGCACTCTAAACACGCAAAACACCACAACAAACACGCAAAACACCACAAAACACCTACGGATATTCCACTACAGACGCATACCACACATTAGCCGGCATTTTAGAACAATGCAAAACTACACAACTTCGCTAACGGTTTCGTTTCGCGCACGCACACTATTACACTGCACAAATTCACCACGCTTACACAGCAGCTCCACACTACTAATGCTGCAGCAACATCAAAACAGATTGCAGCTCTTCAACAATGCTTCAAAATAGGTAAACTATATTCATTTATTCATTTGTATTATATATTTCAGTAGTACACACAAAACAACATTAGCTACCTTACAATTCCATTGCCGTCATTTTTTGACGGGCAATTCGCTAGTCATAAATAATGTTCATATTGAGGCTCTGTGTGACTCTGCCCCCACCAAGACAGCGATGTGAGCAATCTGTCATATACTGCCTACCCTCAGGCTGAATTATGAAATCCAGCTTCCAAAACATATGTATAAACCAAACCATCTTGTTAATCTGCCCTACCTTTATATCCTTAATACATTTTTTTGTAAGGGATCCATTTTTAGAAATATTTAACCCTTTCATTAGCAGAGGGGTAAGGAGAGTAGGAATCAAAATAATTCTGTGGGTGTTCGGGGGGGATAAAGCTAACTTTATACACAGAACACTTAACAGCTTCTACGCATACATACACATACATTGCCTTGCAAAAGTATTCACCCCCCTTGACTTTTTACATATTTTGTTACATTAAAGCCGTAAGTTCAATGTTTTGTTAATCTGAATTTTATGTGATGAATCAGAACACAATAGTTTAAGTTTGTGAAGTGAAATGAGAAAAATATATACATAAACTATTTTTTAGAAATAAAAAAAAGAAAATTGGCATGTGCAGATTTTTTCACCCCCTTTGTTATGAAGCCCATAAAAAGCTGCCATGAGGACCAAGGAACTCTCCAAACAAGTAAGGGACAATGTTGTTGAGAAGTACAAGTCAGGGTTAGGTAAAAAACAAATATCCAAATCTTTGATGATCCCCAGGAGCACCATCAAATCTCTCATAAATCTCTCTTAAAATGGAAAGAACATGGCACAACAGCAAACCTGCCAAGAGACGGACGCCCACCAAAACCTCACGGACTAGGCAAGGAGGGCATTAATCAGAGGGGGTAACCCTGGAGGAGCTGCAGAGTTCTACAGCAGAGACTGGAGTATCTGTACATAGGACGACAATAAGCCGTACGCTCCATAGAGTTGGGCTTTATGGCAGAATGGCCAGAAAGAAGCCGTTACTTTCAGCAAAAAACAGACTCTCAATGTGCGCCTAAGGCCGAAAGTTACTGGTTTCCAGAAGCCTGCAATGAGAGAGGACCGTTACACAGAGGGGGAGAGAGGCACGCGATCAGCGGCGAAGGCACGAAAGTTACAGGTTTGCTGAGGCCTGCAATGAGCGGGGCCCTTAACGTAGAGGGGGGGGGGGGGGGTAGGCCTGTGATGAGCGATGAAGGCCCGACAGTTTAGAAGGGGGGAGAAACTTGCAATGAGCGGCGAAGGCCCGAATGTTGCAAGTTTGCTGTGGCCTGCAATGAGGGAGGCCGTAACGTAGGGTGGAGGGGAGGCCTGCAATGAGCTCTGAAAGCGCTCATCTTGCGGCCCGAAATTTAGAAGGAGGCAGAGACTCGCAATGAGCAACGACGGCTGAAAGTTACGGGTTTGCCGAAGCCTGCAATGAGCGAGGCCCGTGACGTAGAGAGAAGGGAAGGGTCCCGCAATCAGCGCCCAAAATTTAGAAGGGGGAGAGACTTGCAATGTGCGGTGAAGGCCAGAAAGTTACAGGTCCATCGTTTTGAGTGCTGTTCCTGGCCCTGTTCAAGCACAGATTATCAATGAAAGGGAAGGGTCAATAACTTTATATTAATTATTAATTTTATTCATTGAATGACCACTTAACAAATATATATATATATATATATATATATATATATTACATAGTTACATAGTAATTGAGGTTGAAAAAAGACTTTTAGCCCATCAAGTTCAACCTTTTAAGATCTCCTCTGATCTGCAATATGCGGATTAGTTGTTAATTAATTGATCCAGAGGAAGGCAAGCAGAAAAGTGAAACTTTGCCAATAGTCTCAAAGGGGGAAAACATTATTCCTTCCTGAGCCCCACTTACTGGCAATCTGATTCCTCCTTGGATCAATACTCAATCTCTAATTATCCAGGATAGCCTTGAATTCCATTTTTAATTAAAAAAATATCCAATCCCTTTTTAAAGTTATCTATTGAATCCGATGTCACTACCTCATTTGGTAGAGAATTCCACAGATTAACCACCCTTACTGTGAAGAACCCTTTTCTTTCTTTAAGGTGAAATCTTTTTACTTCTAACCTCAAGGGATGTCCTCTTGTCAGTTGAAAACCTCTTGGCAAAAAAATCTCCCTGGACAAATCTTTATACTAACCCTGGATGTATTTATATAGGGTATTATATAGGGCATATCCCATCTTAGATGCCTTTTTTCTAGAGAAAATACGTTTAATTTGGTTAGTCTTTCTTCATAACTTAGCCCCGCCATTCCCCTTATTAGTTTTGTTGCCCTTCTCTGTACTTTTTCCAGCTCTAAAATGTCCTTTTTATGAAGTGGTGCCCAAAATTGTACTCCATATTACAAATGAGGGTGTACTAGAGATTTGTACAGTGGCAGAATTATATTTGCTTCCCTGGCTTCTATACTCTTCTTAATACATGGTAATATTTTACTTGCCTTTGCAGCTGCTGCTTGGCATTGGGCACTGTTACCTAGATGGTTGTCCACAAGCACTCCCAAATCCCTTTCAATATCTGATACCCCTAGATTTGCTCCATTAAGTTTATAGATTGCATGGCTATTTTTCCTTCCCAGATGCATAACCTTACATTTATTCATATTAAATCTCATCTGCCATTCAATTGCCCATTTCTCTAATTTATACAAATCCCTTTGTACGTCATTTTCTGATTTAATTACCTTGCACGACATCGTGTCATCAGCAAAAATGGAGACAATACTTTCCAGTTCTACTTCTAAGTCGTTAATAAATATGTTAAAAAGGAGAGGACCTAATACTGAGCCCTGAGGAACCCCACTTACCACATTAGTCCAAACCGAGTATGTTCCACTTACAACAACCCTTTGCTTCCTGTCTTTTAGCCAGCTCTCAATCCATGAGCAGATATTTACTGCAATTCCTGTATCCCTTAGTTTGTACAATAGTCTTCCACGAGGCACTGTATTAAAAGCCTTTGCAAAATCCAAAAAGACTACATCTACTGAGTTGCCCTGATCCAGGTTCCTACTAACCACCTCAAAGAAACTAATTAGATTTGTTTGACATGACCTATCCCTCATAAATCCAGGTTGACTCCTACTTATAATCCTGTTTGAATAGAAATACTCTTGTATTGTACAGAAGTGAGGCTCACTGGTCTATAATTCCCCGAATTTGCTCTTGCTCACTTCTTAAATATAGGTATCACCTCTGCTTTTCTCCAGTCATCTGGTAGCCACCCAGTGTTGAGTGAATCTTGAAAAATCCATCAGGACCCGGGGCTTTATTGACATTTAATTTTTCCAACCTCTTTTGGATTTGTTCCTGCGTTAACAATTATTTGGTGATGGTAGTGTAGCCCGATTATGTTGCAGTGTTCCAACCACTGGTACCTCCCTTGTGTATACTGAAGAAAATAATCTATTTAGCTCATCTGCCTTTTCCTGGTCACTAGTTGTCAGACAGCCTGTTTCCCATTGTAATGATCCTATAGCTTCCTTCCTGGCCTTCTTCCCACAATATATATATACTAGCGACTTGTCCGTCAAAAATGACGTCAATAAAATGTTAAGCCTAGCTGTTTTCCACCCAATTTGAGCACCTTCGGCGCTCATCGTGAGCCCTGCGCTGAGCGCCTTCGGGGGTCATCGCGTGGCTCGCAATGAGCGCCTCGCGATGAGCACCTAAAAAAAAAACTGCAAAAAATTTTGAAGCTGGGCAATGGTGTTTGCCATGCATTGCGAGCCCCCCCCCCCCCCCCCCCCCCCCTCACCTGCCTGCCTCACGTTGAATGCTTTTGGTGCTCATAGCATTCCCCCCCACACACCTTACTGGCCTTACATTGGGCACCTTATAATTGTTTCTTCTAGATCCTAGAGACATACATGACACCTATTGCCAGTTGTGTGAGTGGGGCATTTACATATCTGTACATCAACGCTTGCATTTCCTGATGCAAGTAGCCTGCTCTTGGCCTGTTATTGAGGATAAAGTGTGGTGTCAATTTTAGTCAGATTCAATATCTAACAAAGCCTACTCACCTCTGGATGTCCAATCCTCTCCATCCCACCCTCCTTTGATAGATAAGAAACACAGATCTCATGAGCCTTTTCTCATGAAGCAATGTAAAATTAAAATTAATTTCTCTAGAATCTTCAAATGTTTTGATTTCCCCAAATAATGTTTTGATGTCCATGGGTAATACCAGCTGCTAATGTTGTTAGTTTTTTACATACTTCACAAACAAGTGCCTATTTTATTGAACTACAGCGTTCTTTAAGCTGCGTGTTGTATAATAGTTGTTTTGTTCCCTGAAATCCAATATCATAAAAAATCTTCATATTTTTATTTTTATTTTATTTTTTAAAAATGTTATTTTCATTTTCAAATTTCATAAGTTACAAACATTAAAATCCAAACATCAAAACATCAAAACAACAATCAAACAAACCAAAAAATAAATAAAAAAATTCTGTTCAATTCTGGGGAGGGGGGGAGCAAGAGGTTTAAAGATCTGTGTGTATTTACTTCTTTCTTTCTTTTCTTCATTCATCTATACCCCTTGTTTCTTCCATCCCTTCCCTTATTAACTTCCTTTTAATCGTTGATACTTAAACAACTTGCTATATCTTCCAAAGAGACCATTTTAGACTATTTTTTTTTTGACGGACAGTCTGAAAGTGTTAAATATTCCAATTCTATTTGTTTATTTCTATCTACAATGGTCACAAGTTCAGTCCAAGTTGGTAAAGATTGTTTTTTCCATCCTCTGACTATAAGCCACTTAGCCGCCATTAAAATATTTATAATCACATTACTTTGTTTATAGTTAATTTTACTTGGAAAAATATGAAATGATACAATCTCATGGGTTAGTTCTAATTGAAAATTAATAATTTTTGATATATGCATTAAACACAATATCCAAAATTCCTTAATGTAGGTACAGTTCCACCACATATGTTCATGAGTTCCTATTTGATTTCCACATCTCCAGCAATAACCATGATTTTTCTGTGGGGCTATTTTTAAAAAAAATCTTCATATTGAGGCTCTGTGTGACTCTGCCCCCACCAAGACAGCGATGTGAGCAATCTGTCATATACTGCCTACCCTCGGGCTTAATTATGAAATCCAGCTTCAAAAACATACGTATAAACCAAATCATCTTGTCATCTGCCCTACCTTTATATCCTTAAGACATTTTTTTAAATCCGTAAACTTTGTATAATAGCAAACATTATAAAAAAGTAAAAACTATTATTATTAGCCCCATCCTTATCTGTGCCCTCTTTTGTAAAGGTTCAATTTTTAGAAATATTTAACCCTTTCATTACCAGAGGGGACAGGGGTGTAGGAATCAAAATAATTTGGGGGGTGGGGGTACAGCTCACTTCATACACAGAACACTTAACAGCTTCTACGCATACATACACATAATGAGAAATCTGGGGGGGGATTTGTCCCACTCATCCCCCCATTTCCTGCACCCATGAGAGGGGCCACATTTTAAAGAGGTGGGTTTTCGTTGATATTTTACAATTATATTTTACAAAAGTCATCATGGTCTAAATGTCTTCATGAAAATGAAGTCAAGATCCGAAATCTATACTTTTGTATGGATACATATTGAAATATTTTAAATATAATGGAAATCAGCAGGAAGTCTGCTACAGTTGGTCCGTCCCAGATATGCAAACGCACGTTGGCAGAAACCTATCAAAGTAAGAGTTTTATAATATATCTACTAGTATTACAAAGCTTAAACATTATAAATCACGAATTCTTAAGCATGTACTTCGATTTAACTGCCATTATGTGTATTACTATGGCCCTTTAAGAGAAGCATAAGATTAAATTAGCTGATTATTTAAGCATTTTGAAGCTTCACTTGAGATATATCACATATATAGTTGTGAGCGTACGAGTTGTTGCTAACGCTTGCGGGCTTGCAAAGCGAGGGACGCAGTTCCCCGCAAATGCGGATCCTCGTGAAGCGAGGGGCCACATTTGCGGTGGTGGAAGATCCAACGTCGGCTGTGTTTGCCCGCAAATGCGGACCCTCACGAAGCAAGGGGCCGAATTTGCGGAGGTGTAGCCTCAAAGACGCCTCACACGCGGTTAACACACACACGCACGACTTAGAAAAAAAACTCAAAGGCGCCTCACACGCGGTTAACACACACACGCACAACTTAGAAAAAAAACAACTGCGTCCCTAGCAAAAAAAACGTCCGCGATATGACCCATTCCGAACACGCAAAAAATGGACGAAAACAGCGCGCATGAATACATCAGAAACACAATAAATAAACACAACGAACAAATAAAAAGCTTTACTTACAGCAAGGGGGGGCATCCAGCACCTCAAAAAAGTTAATTTCCACGTCCATTTAAGTCCAAAAAAACGCTTTAAACTGCCGAAAATCACCTAAGCGAGAGAAAAAATGGCCGCCGAACAAAACGCTAAAAGCTACAGACGTAACAATACTACAGTGACTCGCAAAACTGAAACACATACTATGCGGCACGTACCACAGTGATATTAACCACCATTTTGAAAACTACTACGCATAAAATGTCGGATGGAACGCAAATTGTAAGCTGGAATGCAAATAGCGCATGCGTATTGCGTTCTAACAGTCTGAGGCACCTGAAAGTTTATAAATAGAGATGTCGCGAATAGTTCGCCGGCGGACTGTTCCCGGCGAACATAGCATGTTCGCGTTGGCGGCGAACTGCGAACATATGCGATGTTCGATCCGCCCCTATACTTTATCATTGAGCAAACTTTGACCCTGCACCTCACAGTCAGCAGACACATTCCAGCCAATCAGCATCATACCCTGCCTTCCAGACCCTTCTACCTCATGGACAGCAGCCATTTTGGAATCATAACTAACTTGCAGTCTTACTGAGAGGAGGGAGAGTGTAGGTGATGCTGATTGAATAGGGAAATCAATAGCTAGGCAAGTTTAATCAGTGTCCAGTGCAGTGCTGAAGGACTCATCAGATCTCTGCTGTAAACACAGCACCCCAAAAAGCCCTTTTTAGGGCTATAACATCATTTTATTTGTTTGTTTTTTTCTGTCTAATCTAACTTCATTTGCCTATCTCCCTGCTAGCCCCTGCTAGCAAGTGTGTGTGTCAGGCTCACAACTTATACTGTGTGTGCACAGTGCAACCAATACAATCTTGTTTACTAGTTGTCTACTTTTAAAAAAACAAAACTTTTATTTTGTTAAATCTTAGTTCATTTGCCTGACCGCCAATCTAAGTTCATTTGCCTGACCGCTAGCCAGTGTGTGTGTCAGGCTTACAAGTATTGTGCCAACTTCAACCAATCCAATCTAGTGGTGTACCAGCAGTCTACATTTAAAAAACCAATAATTTTATTTTCTTAAATCTAAGTTCATTTGCCTGACCACCAATCTAAGTTCATTTGCCTGACCGCTAGCCAGTGTGTGTGTCAGGCTTACAAGTATTGTGCCAAGTTCAACCAATCCAATCTAGTGGTGTACCAGCAGTCTACATTTAAAAAAAACAATAATTTTATTTTCTTAAATCTAAGTTCATTTGCCTGACCGCCAATCTAAATTAATTTGCCTGACCGCTAGGCAGTGTGTGTGTCAGGCTTACAAGTATTGTGCCAAGTTCAACCAATCCAATCTAGTGGTGTACCTGCAGTCTACATTTGAAAAAACAATAATTTTATTTTCTTAAATCTAAGTTCATTTGCCTGACCGCCAATCTAAGTTCATTTGCCTGACCGCTAGCCAGTGTGTGTGTCAGGCTTACAAGTACTGTGCCAAGTTCAACCAATCCAATCTAGTTGGGGTACCAGCAGTCTACAGTTAAAAAAACAATAATTTTATTTTCTTAAATCTAAGTTCATTTGCCTGACCGCTAGCCAGTGTGTGTGTCAGGCTTACAAGTACTGTGCAAGAGAGCATGTTGTGTGCATGCTTGAGCTCCAAACAAAAGGCTTTTTAGGGTCTTAGTCCCTCAAATACAAGTTTTATTTTAACACCTTTTTGTTAATAAGCACTTTGTGCACGGTGTTGTTCATTTTTGGGAGTTTTTGTGTTTTTTTTCTTAGTTTAATTTAAGTTTTAGTTTTCTGGGGGTCAGGCTCAACTCTCTATCCCAGGAGAGTGAGCTGTCTCCTGGATACTTTGCCACACCCCTCCCTTAGCACTACACCTTCACTCCTGGAGCTTTGTTACTTTGACTTTTTTTCTTTTAAAAAGTTTATTAGGTTTTGTTGAAGTTTTGTTTGTTTGGTGTTGGGTTTTATGTTTTGGGGGAGAGAAGACAAGTAACATCTTTGTAGGCAGTGGGGGGGAAAACAATTAGATTTTTTGTTGTTAAGGCTTTTTTTTAACATCTGACACAGAGACACAGAGGGGTTAAAAAGCCTCTGTGTTCTCTGTGTTGTTGCATTTAGTAACACCTTGCAACAGGCCATTAACCCTTCCACTGCCAAACATCATCTCTCTCTCTCCCTTAGTTTTTGTCTCCCTTAGTTTTTGTCTTTTTGTTTCTTTTTCACACTTTTATATTTTTAAAAAAAAGAAAACAGTAGAAAATCATAAAACAAAAAATAAAAATAAATAAAACAAATAAACTAAAAAAAAAAAAAGGGTCTAAACATGAGGGATAAGACCATTAAGAAGCCTCAGGGGTCAAAAGGGGGAATAATGGCCCCTGAAAATCCTAGCTGCAGCACTGCACAGCATAGGCCCCAGGCAGATAAGGCAGCCCCAGCTCCTGGTGGTTCTGCCAGCAGACCTACCCCTGTGGCTAATACCTGGTCACAGGTGGTTTCTGCTGGCCCCAGTAATACCACCGCTGGGGCTGAGGGGCAGATCACCAGGAAGCATGGGGTTAAATGTCAGATGTCTGGGGTCTACAGCATTGATATCTATCTGCGTGCTGCAGCTAATGTCATCAGCCCCTCTGTTATAGTAGCAGCCAGCAAAATGTACGGGAAAGCAGTTTTTTTTACCCGTACTCTGGCTGCTGCACACATTCTTATACAGAGAGGCATCACAGTGGGGGGATTATATGTCCCAATAGAACCCCTGGAAGGGTTGGGCACAAAAGTAACACTCTCTAATGTGCCCCCCTTCCTACCAGACTCCCTCCTGCGCCCCCACCTGCTAACCCTAGGGGAAGTAAAAACACCATTTATAAAAATTCCCCTGGGGTGCAGAGAGAGAGCACTTCGTCATGTGCTCTCTTTCAAGAGGCAGGTACAAATGTGCCTGCCTCAGGGCGCAGAAAACATAGAGGGGTCTTTTGGGGTTCCATTTGAGGGGGTGCTGTACAGGATTTTTTACAGCACTACGGAGGTGCAGTGCTATCATTGCAAAGGGTTGGGGCATACACGTAGGAATTGTCCTAATGTAAAGCATCATGCCCCAGCCCCAGCAAATGGCACCTCCGTCAGTACGGCACCCATCCCCGCTGAGCCCATAACAGCGGGGACCTCAAGGGTCATAGCCCCCCCACAGAGCTCAGGCAAGGAGGCCGTTCCTCAAGCCACCACCACGGCCTCCAAACCCCCTTCTTCCCCAAAAAAGCCATCTGTGTCTGTGGTCTCCAGCAAGACTGCAGACACGGGGAAAAAGGGGAAGAATGTCACCGGTCCTCCCAGTGTCACAGCTGCATCTCCCAAGTCCCAATCTGCCCCCACCATAATTACATCAGTTAGTGTGGGGGCACAGTGTAAGCAGAGGGATAATAAGCCCTCTGCAGGGGAGGCAGCTAGTGGCAGCTCCTCTTCCAGGAGTGACGTCCCCAGGAAGAGGAAGCATAAAACCAACAGGGAGGTTGCTGATAAGTGGGAAGTGCTCTATAGTGGAGCACCTCCCTCTAAAAGCAAGAAGAGGAACAAAACATCTCCTCCTCATCCGGTGACATTGTCTGGCCCAGTTATTAAGCTCAGCCAGCCGGTGCCAGACCACACATCTCTCTCTCCAGACCCTATAGGGGTTAATGTGGAAAAGGGTCTGGAGGAAAAGCAGGGGCAAGAGGGTCTCCCAAGTGAGGCAGGGGTAGACAAGAAAGATCAGGTTCTGCCTCTGGCCTTTGAGGGGGGACCCAACAAAGCCCCTGCTGAATGGGTAGTCAGTGTCCCTGAGGTGCTGAGCTTCAAGGGCACCAGTCAGTCTCCTCCTCCAGTGTCACTCTCTAGTGACGTACCTCGGGCTTTGTTAGAGCCCCAGGCCGAGTCACTACTGGAGGGGGGGAATATAGGCATGACCCCCATTCAGGACCCCATGGATTTGTCTGTCAGGGGGGATGTGGCACAAGGGGAAGTGGAAATGGGGGAGGGTGATAAAACAGGTTTTCCTGTTAACATCATGGGAGAGCCTGTCTACCCTCCTCAGCCGTCCACTGACCCTAACATCGGTGCCATCCAAGCTGAGCAAGCAGCGGTGGAACTGGCAGAGGAGGCATATAAAGCCTCCAAGGCTTCCATTAAGGAAGCCATGCCAGCCACTGCTGTCCAGCCAGCTACCCCTGAATGCACTCCTGAAGCTACAGGGGTGCAGCAGCAATCCAAGGGTCCATTATTTACCTTGAAGGGTGCTAAAGGGACTCCTTCTGTATCATCTAAGAGGGGGTCCCTGAGAATAAAGCTGAGGAAACTGACTCCAGCCGGGGAGGATGGAGTAAAAGCCCTCAGCCAAGAGGAGCCCAGGGGTGACCCACTAGAAGGAACATCAGATTCTGGGTGGGTTATCCCTGTCAAGGAAATAGATCTATTCCTTGAGAGCACCCTTCATGGACAAAAGAAAAGGAAGGTGCGGCTGGCCTTGGAGAGGTGGAAGAATATGTCGTTTATTCTCCACTCTCTCCAGCAATATCTAGTGGTCAGCACTAGGGCCAAGAATTCTGGGACTGCGGAGCATCTCCGCGTCCGGAAATTCTATAAAATGTGCGTGTCCTATCAGCAGTCTCAAGGGTCTGAGGAACGCACAATTCCTGACACGCAGTAATGGCTTTGCACATCAGCACGCTAAATACCAATGGCTGTCAAGACAGTTTCCGCAGGTTCCAGGTACTCTCCTATTTATATCAGGGAGGGTACTCTGTGAGCTTCCTGCAGGAAACTCACACCACTCCAGAGGCTGAGGCCTCGTGGCAACTGGAGTGGAGAGGCAGGGTCTTCTTCAGCCACTTCACATCGGCGTCATGTGGAGTGGTGACCCTGTTCTCAGAGTCTTTTCAGCCAGAGCTGCTGCTTGTGAAAGCTGTTATCCCAGGCCGTCTAATCCACCTCCGGGTCCGAGAGCAGGGTAGCATCATTAACCTAGTTAATATATATGCCCCTGCTGGAGGGCTCGAGAGAGTGAGGTTCCTCGCCAGACTGTCCCAGTTTTTGGAGACGGTTGACGCAGATGAGTGTTTGGTACTCGGGGGTGATTTCAACTGCACCCTCGACGCTCTGGACCGGAATAGTCCAGAGCCGTACCCGCCTTCTGCGTCAGCCCTGCGGGAGATCATCGCCCGCTTCTCCCTGGAGGACATCTGGCGAGAGCAGAACCCAGGGGCATCAGACGGTTTCACCTACGTCAGGGTGAGAGCCGGTCTGGTGTCCCACTCCCGGATCGACAGACTATATATATCTAGTCACTATATGTCACGAGTCGGTTCTTGTGCCATTAGGCTGGCTCCGTTCACAGACCACAACTGTGTGTCTGTGACAGTGGCGCTAACGCCAACAGCGCCACGAGCCGCCTATTGGCACTTCAACAATGCTTTGTTGAAGGACCAGGGGCTCGTGACATTGATCCGGGAGTTTTGGACGGACTGGAGGGGTTGCAAGGGGGACTTTGCCACGTTAAAACTGTGGTGGGACGTGGGCAAGGTTCATTTGCGACTTCTGTGTCAGGAATATACCAAGGGTGCGAGTGGGCAGCGCGAAGCTGAGTTGGAGTCACTCCGGGGGGAGGTACTCCATCTGGAGCAGAGGCTGTTCACTTGTAGGGACCAATCCCTGCAGAGCGAGTATGTAGAGAGGAAGGGTGTCCTCTGTGACCTGGAACGACACCAGGCCAAGGGGGCATACGTGCGCAGCCGCTTAGGTTTTCTCAAAGATCTAGACCGCGGCTCGCGCCTCTTCTACTCACTGGAGAAAAAGGGGGGTAACAGTAGGCACATCACCTGTCTTCTAGATGAAGACGGTGCCCCCCTTACAGATCCGGAGAGTATCCAGGATAGAGCCCGGAACTTTTATAAAGATCTTTACTCTCCGGATCCCATTTCTCCAGACGCCTGCAGGGTGCTATGGGAGGGGCTCCCCACAGTCAGTGAGGGTGTAAGAGAGCGGCTTAATATACCACTATCTTTTCAAGAGCTCTCTGAAGCCCTCCGTGCCATGTCCTGTGAAAAGTCTCCAGGACTGGACGGACTGACTGTAGAGTTTTTCCAATTTTTCTGGGAGACTCTGGGACCTGATTTCCATCTGGTCCTTGGGGAAGCCCTGGAGACCGGGGAGATGCCCCTGTCTTGTCGCAGGGCAGTACTTGCCCTGCTGCCCAAAAAGGGGGATCTCCGGCTTATTAAGAACTGGCGACCGGTCTCTCTGCTCAGCACGGACTACAAGATTGTAGCTAAAGCCATCTCGCTTAGACTTGGGTCTGTGCTGGCAGAATTGGTTCACCCTGACCAGTCCTATGCGATTCCGGGCCGGACTATCTTTGATAGTATCTTTCTGGTCCGGGATCTATTGCATTATTCCCGCAGGACTGGTCTGTCACTCGCCTTTCTCTCTTTAGATCAAGAGAAGGCGTTTGACAGGGTGGACCATGGTTACCTCATAGCCACTCTGCAAGCGTACGGCTTTGGCCCACAGTTTGTGGGCTTTATAAGAACGCTGTACGCCTCTGCAGAGTGTTTACTTAAAATCAATTGGTCCCTAACAGCACCTTTGGTATTTGGACGAGGGGTGCGTCAAGGATGTCCCTTGTCTGGACAGTTATATGCACTGGCCATTGAGCCTTTCCTCTGCCTACTGAGGAAAAGGCTCACAGGGCTGGTGCTAAAAGATCCAGACATGCGGATTGTCCTTTCAGCTTATGCTGACGATGTGCTCCTCCTGGCCCAGGATCCAGTTGATCTTGAGCTGGCAAAACAGTGCCAGGAGGTATATTCAGCTGCCTCCTCCGCTCAGATCAACTGGTCCAAATGCACAGGCCTTTTAGAGGGTAATTTACAGGTGGACTCTTTGCCTCCCACGTTTCGTGACATCACGTGGGAGGCAGATGTCATTAAATATCTGGGGGTCTACCTGTCCGCTGCGGACGCTTCCGTCCCAGACAACTGGAGGGAGTTAGAGGGCAGTGTCCTCTCTCGTCTGGGACGATGGAGGGGTCTAGCAAAAATGCTTTCCCTTAGGGGGCGGACTCTAGTGGTGAATCAGCTGGTGGCTTCTCAGATCTGGCACCGGCTGATTTGTCTGAGTCCGACCCCCGAGTTTGTCACCAATATCCAGAGGAATTTGTTAGATTTCCTCTGGATGGGAAGGCATTGGGTCTCTGCAGGGGTGGCAAGTCTGCCTTTGGTGGAGGGTGGACAGGGAGTAGTTTGTGTGTGCTCCCAGTTGTCCACCTTCCGCCTTCAGTACCTGCAGAGATACCTATATGCAGATCCCTCTCCGCAGTGGTGCGCACTGGCATCCAGCTTTTATCGCCAGTTGCGCAACCTGGGGTATGACCGGCAATTATTTCTGATCAGGCCCGAGGGGTTTGGGAGAGACCTCTCTGTGTTGCCGGCATACTACCAGGAAACCCTCAAGGCCTGGAGCATGGTCTCCGTGACCAGGCAGGGCGTGCCTTTGGGGGATGAAATATTCACAGAGCCTCTGCTATTTAATGCAGCAGTGGGGGCTCCAATGTTACAGTCCCCCAGTATCATCCGCCGCCTTAGTCATGCACGGATGACCCGAGTCGGGGATCTCCTGGAATACGGGCGTTCTGATTGGGTGTCACCCCAGGAGCTTGCGCTCCGTTTGGGATATGTGACGCCCAAAGTCTCAGGGCGCTTGCTCCAGGAGATTAGAGATGCCATCTCCCCCGACTCGCGCACCTTCCTTCGCGGGGCTTTGCAGGCCGGAGTGCCACATGCACCTTTCAACACCCCTTCTCCGGCTGTTTGCATTGGACACAAGCCCCGTGTTTCCCCTCAGGCTCCTCCTGTCCCCAACCTCTCGAGGTTGAGGGACATACCCTCGGCATGCTTTCGCGGCATGCCGAGGAAGAGCTTATATTCTCTCGTGCTCCATACAGTGCACTTCCTTGCCCTCGTGACCCGTCCCGATACCATCTGGAGGCGGGTCCTACCAGCTGACGAGGGCAAGAGGCCCCGGTGGAGGGAACTTTATTCTGATTTAGTTCCACGACCCACCGGGGACTTGAGTTGGAGAGTGCTCCATGGTGCACTGAGCACGGGAGAGTACTTAGCTAAATTCACGGACTCTCCCTCCACTTGTCCATTCTGTGGCAAGGGAGAGTCCGTGTATCATGTTTATTTTAGTTGCGCCAGACTGCAGCCCCTCTTGTCACTCTTGAGGGGCCTCCTCCTGCAGTTCTGGCTGCATTTCTCCCCTCACATTTTTATTTTTGGGCGCCCAGTGTCCCGGGGCAATAAGGCCAGGGACCTCCTCGTCAACCTGCTCCTGGCATTAGCCAAGTTGGCTATATATAAGTCCAGGAAGCAGTGTTTGATAGGGGGGGTTCCCTTGTCACCTGAGGCCATGTTCCGGGTGCTGGTGCGCTCCCGTATCCGGGCAGAGTACCACCTGGCTTTGTCTACTGGGGGAATGGATGAGTTTGTCTCCCAGTGGGCTGTAGATGGTGTGCTCTGCTCGGTATCCCCCCATCCGGTTTCTTTTTCTTTCAACCTCCTAATATGATTTTTATTTAGTTTACAGAAAATGTTTTCTCCTAATTTTAAAATACACTGTGCCAAGTTCACCCAATCCAATCTAGTGGTGTACCAGCACTCTACATTTAAAAAAAACAACACTTTTTTTCTGTGTAATCTAATTTCATTTGCCTGCCTGCCAGTGTGTGTGTCTTAGGCTCATATCGTATACTGTGCCCACTTGCCCAGTCAGTGCCACCACTCATATCTGGTGTCACAGTCAGTAGTGCACATTTAAACAAAGAATACAATTTTGACTGTAATACATTGAATAGCACTTACTTAGTTACTTGTCTGCAAGCGTCTGTGTCAGGCCAACAGTGTCTACTCTGCCAACTTCTGCAAGTGCACAGTGCCACTGATATCTGTTGTCACAGTAGCTTGCACGCATAGTACCACTAATCGGAAAAAAAATGACAGGCAGAGGCAGGACACCCCGCAGGGGCCGTCGTGTTCGTGATGCTGTGATTCCCTTTGGCCCTACAATAATGCCCAGTGTTCAGAGGCCAGTTACCCTGAACTTGAAAAGTTCAGAGGACGTAGTTGACTGGCTAACACAGGACACCCAATCTTCTATAGCTTCCACTTGGAACATTGACGCACCATCCTCCTCCAGCTTAGCTTCGGGCACCTCTCAAGTTACCACTCGCCCGCCTGCCGCCACCACCAACACTAGTACCACAGCCGACTCAACTGATCGGTCAGAAGAGTTATTTACACATCAGTTTGAAGAAATGAGTGATGCGCAACCATTATTGCCAGAGGATGTAGATAACAGGGATATGTCTCAGTCAGGCAGCAGTACACACATGTACGTACGATGTGATATGATGTACCCGCTGCTGCTTCCTTTGTTCAGTTGTCAGATACAAGTGAGGCGGGTGATGATGATGACGATGCGTCCGTGGATGTCACGTGGGAGCCCGCTAGAAGAGAAGAAGAACAGGGGGAAAGTTCAGATGGGGAGACAGAGAGGAGGAGGAGACGAGTTGGAAGCAGAGGGAGGTCATCGCAACGAGCTAGTAGCACAGTCAGACAGCATGCATCAGCACCCGGGGTCAGCCAGACAGCACGCCAATCAACGCATGCTGTTGCCACCACCAGAATGCCGTCACCGCAGAGCTCAGCAGTCTGGCAATTTCTTTGCCCAAAAGGCAATCCCCAACCTGTACTCGATTGTGCAAAAGGAAGTAATGGCATCTCTGGCACACAGTGTTGGGGCAAGGGTCCATCTGACCACTGATACCTGGTCTGCAAAGCATGGTCAGGGACGGTATATCACCTACACTGCGCATTGGCTAAACCTGATGACGCCTGCCAATCATGGAATGAGTGGCTCTGCAGAGGAGTTGGTGACACCGCCACGACTTGCAGGCAGGTCTGCTGCCACCTCCTCTACTCCATCCTCTTCCATAACCTCCTCAGCTGAGTCCTCTTCTGCTGCGTCTTGCTCCACATCAACGGCACCCCCCCAGCTCCCCAGATACTATTCCACATCCCGGATACGGCAGCATATAAGGGTGATGTCACAGCACAAGGGCAATATAACAGGGGAAGAGGTAAAAGTAATCCTCCTCCCACGACGGCAAGGACAGGACGTTTAAAAGACGTGTTGTTGATGGAGGACATGCAGACCTTTTTTCAGTCCTACGCATCGCAACAGCCCTTCGGGATCCACCCTCAGAGAACGACTTGACCGACAGGTAGCAGACTACCTCGCCTTAACTGCAGATATCGACACTCTGAGGAGCGATGAACCCCTTGACTCCTGGGTATGCAGGCTAGACCTGTGGCCTGAGCTATCATAATTTGCAATTGAACTTCTGGCCTGCCCCGCTTCAAGTGTCCTGTCAGAAAGGACCTTCAGTGCAGCAGGAGGTTTTGTCACAGAGAAGAGAAGTCGCCTAGGGCAAAAAAGTCTAGATTGCCTCACCTTTATAATGATGAATGAGGGATGGATCCCGAAGGGACTGACACTGGGCGATACATTTGACTGAAAAAGGCCTGATGAGATGAGCTGCCTTCGGCTAAAAATGGTCCACACGCTGCTGTATGTTATCTGTGAATGCCGGATGACTTGCGTGACTTATCCGCCACCAACTAGGGTTCAAGAAGACGCAATGTTTTATGGCACTTTCTGCCTGGGGAACAAAGGTCAATTTTTCTGGCCGCTGCAACAATACCTAATTTTTTGTCAGAAGGCGTACGGCATGTAATGAAAAAGAAAGCATATTGAACAGTCTTGCATAACACAACAGTTGTGCAAAAATACATATTTACAATGAAGACATTTTGTTAAAATTAGCTGGCTAGGCCTTCTTAATTTCACTTTTTTGGTTAATAAATTTTCTTTTTTTTTACTGTGATTGCAATTTTTAAGAGAAACCTAAGACATGGTAAAACAGACAATAGTAAAGAGTATATCAGCAGTTAACACCAAAGTCATGTTATCTATCATCACTCCAGCAGTAGCTTATTATTTACAATATCTAACCTGCTCAATCGCCCTTGGGTTACCCTAGGGCAGGCTTCAGAGGGCGACCTCTCCTTTCCTCGGATGATTTTGCCGCCGGTTGCTTCTGAAGGGTCTCCTCCAGGGCTCCCTCACTTCGGTCCTTCCCCCCGAGTCGCTTCAACCATTAACAAATGTTTTATTATATTAGGGGGGCACTAGATGGGGATGTTATCCAGGGATCCCAAATTGTCTGGAACTGGGTGATTCTATCCAAGACTACATGGTTTAATCTCTCGTTGAGCAGTAAATAGTTGATTTTTTTTATTAATTCCTGAAAGTTTTAATTTGGGGTTTTCCAACTACTAGCTATGTGTATTTTTTCTTTCAAAAAATATTTTATTAGGTCAGGTAATATATCATATTAAAACAACCATTTCCATGTTACATACATATTCATACATGTTAATACATCACTGAGTTACCTTATCTCTATTAATACTCAGTTTACCCCTTTCCATTCCATAATCTTGGAGCTTATACCATATCCAGGGCTAGTATGTTATCTGGATTTGGTTGTACCTGTAGCCTAAAAATATATATATTTTTTTTACTTTTCAGTTATTAATATAGCTTTAATTCAGTTTGTTTTAAGTTGATTCCCTTTAAGTCTTGAATCCGACTATAATTGTGAAAAAAAATAACTAGTTTTAACATTTAACATGTTGGGAAAGGTCCACAAACATCCTCCTTTTTTACATAAATATGATGTAAAATATAGCACTTACCTCCATCCTCCGCCCCTCTAAGGATCCACACACACCTCCATCCATCCCGTTCTCTTGAGAATATCCTCTCCCATTTAGGGGAGCTCCTATTCCGGACCTAAATTTCTTTAATTGTCTCCAGATGATATGCTATCCCTTAATTGCAGCCGAGACCATATATCTCAAAATGTATCCATGGAGTTGTCTACTAAATGGGTAAGGCGTTCATTTATAAGGATAAAGTTTAATTTATTTTTAACCACCTAAAAGTGTAGGGTATCCGATTTCCATTGTCTGGCTATATGGTTCTTTGTGGCCAACATGATGAACTTTAATAGCCTATTTTGAGCGGGCGAGAGACAGACATGCGGAACACCCAGCATGGAGTTTCCTATATTAGCAGAAATCTGAATCTTAAACATTTTAGAAGCTAGTAAGCATGTTTCTTCCCATAGTCTTATGACTGCCGAACACTCCCACCAGACATGAATAAATGTAGCCTCATTACCACTGTTCCTAAAACATAAGCTGCTCCGTTTTGGATCCCATTTATTTAGCTTAAAAGGAGTAATATATGTCCTGTATAGGACCTTTATTGAAGTCTCAAGCAGACTATAATTTAAAGATCCCCTACTTAAGCCTCGCCAACTTTTATCCCATGTGCTGCCTGCCAACTCGGTGCCCAATTCCCTCTTCCAAGCTTTGGTATAGTCTGGTTTGTTTGCCCATGAGTTTTCATTAAATAGTTCATACATGAGGCTAATAATACCAGGCTGAAAGGGGGAATCCCTACATTTTTTGAGTAGCCAGGTGTTTCTTTGGGGGGTTCTCCTACCACTTATCGTATGTATAAAATGATGTATCCTGCAAAAATTATAGTGTTCAGCCAGGGGTAAATTGTATCTATCTCTCACCCGCTCAAAGGTCATTATTTTGTCGTCATGCCACCATGGACCAACCCTTAGTAGGTTCTGAGACTTCCACCACCTGAGAGAGCTTTCCGGGAGATGTATTTTAAAGTGGGGATTGG
Source organism: Discoglossus pictus (assembly GCA_027410445.1). NCBI lineage: Eukaryota > Metazoa > Chordata > Amphibia > Anura > Alytidae > Discoglossus > Discoglossus pictus. The sequence goes on along the minus strand of CM050173.1, from coordinate 19,014,848 downwards.
GTACGATAGGTGTAAGATCTGATACCCGAGTGTCCAGTTTTTGTGTCCAGTTCATCTCCGTCCATATTTTTAATGAGTGCTTAATCAATGGGTTTTTCAAGTTTCTCAAAAAAATATACAGGCCTGGAATCCATATTACTGTATCCCATGTATAAGGTGACATGCTTACATTTTCCATAAATACCCAGAGCGGCTGATGTGTGGGAGAATGCGCCAGAGGAATGAAAGCCAGCTGCGCTGCCTTGTAATACAGTTTGAGATTCGGGCACGATAGGCCCCCTTTCCCTTTTGGTCTATACATATTATTTTTTGAGATCCTCGGGGCTTTATGATTCCAAATAAATCTAAAAATTTGTTTTTTCCCCTTTGAATCTTTATGTGTTGTAAGCGATCTCCCGGGAGTTTTAATCTGGCTGACGGGGATTTGTAGTATGTATCTATCAAGTTCATAAATTTGCCTGCAAACCCAAATTTCTGTAATACTGCTTTTAAATAAGGCCATTCCAACGTATCAAAGGCCTTTTCTATATCTAATGCCAAAAGGCATGTGGGTATTTGATGTTGGGATGACCATGAGATTAAATTTTGTGTCCGTCTGATATTGTCCCCCGTTTGTCTATGGGGGATAAACCCTGTTTGGTCTTTATGGATTATGGAGGGGAGAAATCACAAAATCCTGTTTGCCATTAATTTAGCCAAATTTTTTATATCCCCGTTTAGGAGTGATATGGGGCAGTAATTTTTAAGTTCTAATGGGTCTCGTCGTTCTTTCGGGAAACATATCATATTTGCATGGTTTAGTTCTTGTGGCATGGGAGAGCCTTCTAAAATTTGATCGAAAAGTGTGGCTAAGTGGGGTAATAACAAGTCTATAAAAGTTTGGTAATAGAGATTTGTAAATCCATCCGGGCCCGGGTAGCTATGTGTATTTTGAATGCTAAAGCCATTAATTGGAATAGCTTGTTCTAGGATTGAGAAGTTTTTTTATGTGTATCCCCAGTAAGCAGGATTCCATTGAAAGAGAAATATCCTTTTGCAAGGATTGGAGGCCCGAGATTTAGCTGAAGTCTTTTATAGTGGACATGAGTGCCGGTATAGAGAGAAGGGGCTTGGTCAGGGTGCAAAGCATATCGTCCGCGAAAAGTGAACACTTAATCTGATGGTGTCCTACTTGAACCCCCTGGATGGCATGGTTAGTTCTGATTGCCTGCGTTAGGGGTTCAATGGCAAGAGCAAAGAGCAGTGGGGAGAGTGGGCATCCCTGCCTGGTCCCTCTCTGTACTTGGATTTTGGCCTTATGGTCCCCTGGTATCTTTAAGTTAGCTACTGGTGAGTCGTAGTACCTTCTGAGCAGGTTGAGAAAGCGTCCCTCAAATCCAAACTTATCTAGCATTTTGTACATATATGGCCATTAAACCGTATCAAAAGCCTTCTCTATGTCTAGGGCTAGAGGGCAAACTGGGTTGTTATAGTGTTGAGCCAAGAACTGGGCGTTCAGAACCCTCCTAACATTATCTCCTGCCTCTCTGAAAGGACAGAACCCCGTTTGGTCCTTGTGTATTTAGTCGAGTAAAAAGTTAGATATTCGTTTGGCCATAATTTTAGCTAGGATCTTGACATCCACCATCAGGGGTATGGGCCAATAATTTTTAACCTCTAAAGGGTCCCTACCCTCTTTTGGAAAGACTATGAGGTCGGTCTGATTCAATTAATGGGGCATAGGTTCTCCATTTAGTATAGCTATAAACATAGATTTTAGGTCCGGGGGTAAGCAAGGGCTCAAATTTCTTATAGTACAGATGAGTAAAACCGTCTGGCCCTGGGGACTTGCCAAATTTAAGATCTTGGATTGTAGATTTAACTTCCTCTTGGGATATGTCTAGGTTCAAGCTGTCCAACTGAGGTACAGGTATTTTGTGGACATCTTGCTGTAGTAGGAAGGACTCTATGTCAGATCCGCTGCAGCGGGATTGGGAGAAATATATGGTCCTATAGAAGTTTTGAAATGTTTCTTGGATAGCATTGGGGCTAAAGGAGGTTTGGCCATCAGGTAGTCTAAAGATACTGTATATTATGTTCTCTCTTGGGGGGTAAAGACACTAATAATTCCTCCAATAAAATTCAGTTTTTTATGTGGGCAAGGTCCCTGGTTAGCCCCTTGGGTTATCTGTTAAAAAGAGAGGTGCAGAGAATGTGGGGGCTGTTAGCCTCCTTGTCCCCGTGTGGCCGTTTAGAATCCCTGCTGCTGCATGTTTCAGCTTTATTAAGGTGTAATTGTACAGCGTTTGTCTCAAGTAGCTGCCTGTGCTGGGTCAGTTTGGCTTAATTGCTGGGCCCTTTTCCTGCCAAGATGGCAACCGTCAGTCCATGGGCCTCTATGTCCCCTTCACTACCTTTGTCCCCGCTTGTGTGCTTATTTGGGATGGCCCCCCTTTATATCTCCGGCCCGTGGCCTTCTCAGGTCCCCCCCTCAATCTCTGAGTGTGGGTATGTGGGGCTGGGGCGTTAAATCAGGCCTACCTTCTTCTCTGCTCGCTGCAAGATCAACAATACCTAATTTTTCAGGCATGTGTACATGCCTAATTTTTCTGGTCACTGGTGCTGCACTGTGGCTTCAACAACCAAACCCATAAAAAGGCACATAACAGGGATTAAACTGATAGGAGTAGTACTACTTAACACACCACTCATATCTGGTGTAACAGTAGTGTACATTTAAAACAATTTTTTTTTTCTACTGTAATAGATTGCATAGCAGTTAGTTGTCTGCAAGCGTGTGTGTCAGACCTACAGCGTCTACTCTGCCACCTTCTGCAAGTGCACAGTGCCACTCATATCTGTTGTCACAGTAGCTTGCACGCATAGTACCAATCTGTCAAAACCTGTAATGATGAATGAGGTCTAGAGTAGCCTGGTTCCCTTATCCTCAACAGGTTGAGACCTAATGTTTGGGTGACTCCAGAACAACACATGAGTATAAGCAGCACACAAACTCAAAGCCGCCATCCTCCTCCTGGTCCAGCATCATCAGCCACATCAACCACTGCTGTCCTCCTTGCCCCCTCTCAACCATCCGCCACTCCGTCTCTCGCCTTGAGCAGTTCCTGCTCATCTGCCCATAGTCAGGTGCCTGTAAAGGACATGTTTGAGCGTAAGAAGCTAATGTCACAAAGTGCCCCAAATTTGAAGTGATACGACCAACCAAGCATCTTTTCCATCTCCCGGTCCCAAAAATCCAGGCCTTATACACGTGCCCTGATAGGTGACGTAACAAGTATTAAACTGATAAGAGTAGTACTTACAAACACACCACTCCTATATGGTGGCACCTTTGATTGCACGCGCCGTGCCCCAAATTTGAAGTGATACGACCAACCAAGTATCTTTTTCCATCTCCCAGTTCCAAAAATCCAGGCCTTATACACGCCCCCTGATAGGTGCTGTAACAGGTATTAAACTGATAAGAGTAGTACTTACAAACACGCCACTCCTATATGGTGGCACCTTTGATTGCACGTGCCATGCCCCAAAATTGAAGCGATACGACCAACCAAGCATCTTTTTCCATCTCCCGGTTCTAAAAATCCAGGCCTTATACACGCCCCTGATAGGTGACGTAACAAGTATTAAACTGATAAGAGTAGTACTTACAAACACGCCACTCCTATCTGGTGGCACCTTTGATTGCACGTGCCGTGCCCCAAAATTGAAGTGATACGACCAACCAAGCATCTTTTTCCATCTCCCGGTTCTAAAAATCCAGGCCTTATACACGCCCCCTGATAGGTGAAGTAACAAGTATTAAACTGATAAGAGTAGTACTTACAAACACGCCACTCCTATCTGGTGGCACCTTTGATTGCTCATGCCGTGCCCCAAAATTGAAGTGATACGACCAACCAAGCATCTTTTTCCATCTCCCGGTTCTAAAAATCCAGGCCTTATACACGCCCCCTGATAGGTGCTGTAACAGGTATTAAACTGAGAAGAGTAGTACTTACAAACACGCCACTCCTATATTGTGGCACCTTTGATTGCACGTGCCGTGCCCCAAAATTGAAGTGATTCGACCAACCAAGCATCTTTCTCCATCTCCCGGTTCTAAAAATCCAGGCCTTATACACGCCCCCAGATAGGTGACGTAACAAGTATTAAACTGATAAAAGTAGTTCTTACAAACACGCCACTCCTATCTGGTGGCACCTTTGATTGCACGTGCCGTGCCCCAAAAGTGAAGTGATACGACCAACCAAGCATCTTTTTCCATCTCCCGGTTCTAAAAATCCAGGCCTTATACATGCCCCCTGATAGGTGCTGTAACAGGTATTAAACTGATTAGAGTAGTACTTACAAACACGCCACTCCTATCTGGTGGCACCTTTGATTGCACGTGCCGTGCCCCAAAATTGAAGTGATACGACCAACCAAGCATCTTTTTCCATCTCCCGGTTCTAAAAATCCAGGCCTTATACACGCCCCCTGATAGGTGAAGTAACAAGTATTAAACTGATAAGAGTAGTACTTACAAACACGCCACTCCTATCTGGTGGCACCTTTGATTGCTCATGCCGTGCCCCAAAATTGAAGTGATACGACCAACCAAGCATCTTTTTCCATCTCCCGGTTCTAAAAATCCAGGCCTTATACACGCCCCCTGATAGGTGCTGTAACAGGTATTAAACTGAGAAGAGTAGTACTTACAAACACGCCACTCCTATATTGTGGCACCTTTGATTGCACGTGCCGTGCCCCAAAATTGAAGTGATTCGACCAACCAAGCATCTTTCTCCATCTCCCGGTTCTAAAAATCCAGGCCTTATACACGCCCCCAGATAGGTGACGTAACAAGTATTAAACTGATAAAAGTAGTTCTTACAAACACGCCACTCCTATCTGGTGGCACCTTTGATTGCACGTGCCGTGCCCCAAAAGTGAAGTGATACGACCAACCAAGCATCTTTTTCCATCTCCCGGTTCTAAAAATCCAGGCCTTATACATGCCCCCTGATAGGTGCTGTAACAGGTATTAAACTGATTAGAGTAGTACTTACAAACACGCCACTCCTATCTGGTGGCACCTTTGATTGCATGTGCCGTGCCCCAAAATTGAAGTGATACGACCAACCAAGCATCTTTTTCCATCTCCCGGTTCCAAAAATCCGGGCCTTATACACGCCCCCTGATAGGTGCTGTAACAGGTATTAAACTGATAAGAGTAGTACTACTTAACACACCTTATAATAATGCAGAGAGAGGCAACGCAGTGAGAGGAGTCTGAAGAAGAGGAGTCAGAGGAGGAAGGTGGCTTTGAGGAGGTGGAAGACCAAACACAGCAGGCGTCCCAGGGGGCTTGTTGTCACCTTTCGGGGACCCTTGGTGGCTGGGTGGAGGAAGAGACCTTCAATGACATCAGTGAGGACAAGGAACGGGACATGGCTAGCTTGGTATCCAACCTTGTGCAAATGGGGAGTTTGCGGTTGTGCAAATGGACTGTTTGCGGTGCGTTAAATGGGGAGTTTGGTCTGTCACTGTGAAGCGGGCCTAACCCTTACACTACCTGATCGATACAATATCATACCTGATGTTTTAAAGCACGTTATTCCAAACAATTTAGGAATGTTAGGTAATTTATGCCCTTTATGGCTTAAAACCAGACTCTGCATCAACTATGTAATTTTCCGTATGAGTTGTGCCATGGATCCCCCTCCGGCATGCCACAGTCCAGGTGTTAGTCCCGTTGAAACAACTTTCCCATCACTATTGTGGCCAGAAAGAGTCCCTGTGGATAGTTAACTGGAGTGACTGGATAGTTAACTGCTGCTGTTACTTGAGAAGAGAATTGTTTCCTAATTTACTACTTTACATTGTGCAAATTACAACTGAGAGGTAAGCTATAATATATTACATTTTATTACCAAGACAGCAAAAAAACAAAAAACAACTTTAAGTATGAAAATGTGATTCATGTATAGTGACATGTCACACGCACATTTATGTGTGTAGGCCCTAAAACAAACTAATGTTAACCGAAACTATTTAAACAAGTATATTTAAAGGACATTAATTTACTGCAACTCATAGCAAAAAATAATATGACACTAATACATATGGAACCTAAAGCTGAATCTTTGCCCTTTTTTTACTATTCAAACAGACTCTGCATCAACAGCGTCACTCAAGAATTTGCACCGTGCACTGTGAACGAGAATCCCTTTTAAAGAACACAAAGAAATAAGAAGAGGTAAGATAGAAAAATAGATTTCATGCTGAAAAAGACCATGCTTTGCTAAATCAAAAAGAAGAAATATACAATTAACCATTTCACTTTCTTTTTCAAACAGACACTACAAGAAGACCGGCGGATTAAGATTGGCAGGAGGGGACCCTCTGTCATTCGGACAAGAACAACACTTCAATCAAGGTAAAGTATAACAAGTAGAAAAAATAAAGGAACTATATATGTTTAATGGCCGCCAATATAACAATTTCAAGTAAAAAAAAAAAAAAAAAAACATATAAATTGAATAAGGAACAAAACACAGTTCAACAAACTTCACAAAGACCTATACAATTTAGGAAGACAGGCAGTTTCACAGAAACCAAAAAAAAAAGAGGTGGCCACAAAACAGGATAGCATCTGAAACATTAGCAACATACATAAAACAAAACTATTCCTCCTATTTACTGTAAAATAACCTCCAACTATCACCCACAAAACAAATGCAGCAACCAAAAAGTGGTGAACACAAAACAGGATAAAAAAGCACAACATGATATAGAAAAGGCAATTAACATTGATTTGTACTGTCCAACATGATTGAACACTAATTGAACAAATAAAGTAGACAAAATATGGTGGACACAAAACAGGATTGTACCAAAAATCACAGAAACAGATAGAAAAGTTAAATAATATTCTTCTTTACTGTTTAAGAACCTTTAAGCCTTACAAAGAAGCCTAAATAAGCATATCAAAAGTGGTGGACACAAAACAGGATAATGCTAAAAACATTGCGATCATATCCAAAATAGGAAAAACATTCATTTTCAATGTACAACAACATTCAATCCTCATAAAAAAAGACTAATTAAGCAAATAAAGTATGCAACATATGGTGGACACAAAACAGGATTGTACCAAAAATCACACAAACACATAGAAAAGTAAATTAATATTCTTCTTTACGGTTTAAGAACCTATAAGCCTTACAAAGAAGCCTAAATAAGCATACCAAAAGTGGTGGACACAAAACAGGATAATGCTAAAAACATTGCCATCATATCCAAAATAGCAAAAACATTCATTTTCACTGTACAAAAACATTTAATCTTCATAAAAAATACTAATTAAGCAAATAAAGTATGCAACATATGGTAGACACAAAATAGGATTGTACCAAAAATCACACAAACACATAGCAAAGTAAATTAATATTCTTCTTTACTGTTTAAGAAGCTATAAGCCTTAAAAAGAAGCCTAAATTAGCATACCAAAAGTGGTGGACACAAAACAGGATAATGCTAAAAACATTGCGATCATATCCAAAATAAGAAAAACTTTAATAATTACAGTAAAAAAAGGGCAACTGGAATATACAAATACAATTAAAGTATTTTTAAAAGGTTGCACAAAAAACAGCATAGCAGAAAAATTCACCATAACAGATACAATAGACCAAAACAATTAAATATGCTATTCATTACAAATACATTCAAATCAAATAACATTTACATTTTTCTTTAACAACAGACACTGCGTGAAGAGCATCGGACGAAGACTTTCAACAGCGGACCAACAAAGATTCTGCTTGAAATCACAGTATAACAAGTAAAAAAAGAGAGAACTAAATAAACATGTTTGCTCAGCAACCATGTAAACAAAAAAAAAAAAAAAACAATAACACAGAATAATTATAACCTTTACCAAAATATTAGCGACACATTTGTCATTTACCTATTATTTGTCTTTTACGGACAATAATGTTTAACATGAAACCCAAACTTAAATCTACACAAAAAAAAAAAGAAAACAGCATAGTCCAAAAAAGTGTCAAAACACACACTACATAACATTTATCATTCTCAATTACCAGTCTTAATGTACAATATTAAGCATAAAACCTAAACACACACATAAAATAGAATACTACAACAAATAGTACTAACACCCCAAGAAAAAAATAAAACATTTTCATTGCCCGAACATATAAGCCTTTAAATAAAATATCAAATAACTATTATGACAATCCACTGTAGTAAAAATTACAAAGACTAATTTTTGCCCTCTACTATGCCAGTAAGTTAAAAGTACAACAAAAAAATAAATTGCCAAAACAACAAAAATATAAATTTCAGTTAACACTAGACACCTACTACATGTAGAAGAAGGTATAGTGTCAGTTCCTTGAGTGTGCTATTCATGTAAGGCAAAAATTGCAACCTACGACAGAAAGTAAGACCAAAAAAATAAAAAACACTTATTTAACAATACAAAGAAAGTACCGCTACAATGAACTACAAGCACATATAAACAAGAGCAAACAAGAAAAGAAAATTTGTCAAACTAGAGAAAGACAAGAGAGATGGGCCAACCAGCAGACACCAGAGGAGAAGGAAATTCGACGAGAAAAAGAATGCAAAAGAATTGCAAGCAAAAGACTATCAGCTGCAAAAATTAAAGATACACCCAAAAAAGCTACTAAGCAAACAAAGGATTTAGAACCTGTTCCTCAAACATCAGATGACATTTTACCTGAAAAAATAAAAGAGATACCAAAAAAGCCACCAAAAAAACAAAGCATTTAGAACCTTTTCCTGAAACATTACATGACATTTTACCTAAACCAATAAAAGATATACCAAAAAAAGCCACCAAAAAAACAAAGCATTTAGAACCTGTGCCTGAAACATCACATGACATTTCACCTGATGAATTTGAAAATTAAACTGATATATGCTTTGCAAATTGTCCTTTACTCATGTCTTTAGCAGTAGAGGTTCATAATTGTGGGGACATGAATACTAAATGTCAGTTTTGTGAGGCTTATTATTTTAAACAGGAGAGACCCAGAGATGGCCAATTTATTAGTTGCTGTCAAAAAGGCAAGTTCAAACTTCCAGAAAGAAAAGAATTTCCAATCTATTTACAAAACATTATGACTGAACCTACTTTTCCAAACTACAAAAATGTTAAGACAAACATAAGATCCTACAATAGTGCCATATCCTTTGCATCTATGGGGGCAACATTAGCTGCTAATGTACCAGGACATGGTCCTTACTGTTTTAAAGTCCAAGGCCAAATTTATCATCGTACTTCCCATTTACATCCAGAGGAAGGAGAGCAAAGAAAATTTGCTCAACTATATGTCCTAGATACAATGGAAGCTGTTGACCAATGTTTGCAGCTGAAAGAAAATAAAAAAATGCTTACCCACTGTTTTTATAGATATGGAGAATAACCCCTACACTAAAGCTTATAAAAAATTGGCAGAAGTAGAAAATGAACAACAACTTCATGCACAAAGACATCAATTACCAATGCCAAAGGTCAATATGGTGCTTAAAAGAGACAGACATACTGATAAACGTCGTTACAACTTGCCAACATCAAATGAGGTTGCAATGGTGTTTCAAAATGATGAAGGAGAACCACCATTTCAAAGAGACATTAGAATATATCCCAGAAATGAGGAGCAACCATTCATTAATATGAGTATCTTAAGTCCAAATTTAGATCCTATGACATATCCCATTTTTTTCCCACACGGAGGAGCAGGTTGGCAACCAAAATTAACACTTCCCAGTTACCCAAATGCTAAAGCTAGAATCAGAAATAATGTTTCTATGCTTGAATTTAAAGTAGCTCAAATCGCCATTCGAAATACATTTAATCCAATTTTATGTGGTGGAAAACTAACACAACAATGGATTATTGATTCCTAGATTATTCGTGGAAAAAAAGTTGACAATAGATATGTAGTACCCTACAATCCACATTTACTGATGAAGTATAACGCACACATTAATGTAGAAGCCTGCACTTCCATCAAATCCATTAAATATGTCTACAAATATATTTACAAAGGCTATGATGCAGCTACTGTAGCCGTCAAAAGTGCAGACAACCCTGAAAGTAGTGAGTTAGTACATGATGAACTTGCATCTCATGTAGATGCTCGCTATGTCAGTGCGCCAGAAGCTATGTGGTGGCTTTTAAAATTTGAAATGCATGATAGATCACATGCAGTATATAGATTAGCAGTACATTTGCCACAAAGACATTTAGTGTATTTCCATGCTGGAAATGAAAACAATGCATTGGCCCAAAGTGAACTTCGTCACACTACACTAACTGCATGGTTTGAATTAAATTCCACAGATTCAGAAGCAACACAATTCTTATATATTGAAATTCCATATCACTATGTTTTTGTGAATGGATTATGGAGACCTAGAAAAAGCAGAGGAAATAAAATAATCCCAAGAATTTACACAGTCAGTCCAAGAGATGTTGAATGTTTTTGCTTACGAATATTACTTTTAAATGTTCCTGGAGCACAAAGTTTTGAACACTTAAGAACTGTTAATGGCATAGTATATGAATAATTCCATTTAGCTGCAAGACATAGAAACTTACTAGCTGATGATACAGAATGGGAAAGATGTTTAGAAGAAATAGCACAATGTCAAATGCCACGGCAGATGAGAGAACAATTTGCATTAGCTTTGTGGGACACATTTAAAAGTATTATGGCTGAAAACTTTATGCGACGATACAATAAAATTATTGCACACTTAAAAGCGTTAATGGAAATCCAAGAAGTATTTTTAACTCATGGATTAAGTTGTGCAAGTTTTAATTTGCCTGACCCAGGTCTTATAGATGACATAAACTTTGAAGACTATGACATTCAACTACAAGTAGAAAGAACAGAAGAAAGACTTGCAACTTTAAATACATTACCATTGCAAGCATTTAATGCCATGAAAAATGCAATAAATGATGACATGGTCACAGAGCGTTATTTCTATCTTGATGGACCTGGCGGATCAGGAAAAACGTATCTATATAATTTATTAATGAGTTATGTACGAGCACAAGGTCAAATAGCACTGCCGTTTGTCACTACTGGAATTGCTGCACTTTTGTTAGAAGGTGGAAGAACTGTACATAGTGGCTTTAAACTGCCAGTGCCTATTTTAGAAACCTCTGTGTCAGATATTCGCATGACATCATTACAAGCAAAAAATAAATAAAAAAGTAAATTAATTATAATAGATGAGGCCACAATGATGTCATGCTATGCCCTCCAATGTATTGACCGTTTGCTTCGTGAAGTCATGGATAATACTTTTCCATTTGGTGGAAAGGTAATGTTGTTAGGTGGCGATTTTAGACAAACATTACCTGTCGTTGTACATGGAAATCGAACTGACATTAACGAAACCTGTATAAAGTCAAGCACACTATGGAAACATTTTACCCATCTTCAACTGCAACAAAACATGAGATCAGAAGGTCAAACTGATTTCAATGATTGGCTTATTAAAATTGGAGAAGGCAGAACAGAAAAAATACCACATTTACCTGACGACACAGATGTGCAGATCCCACCTCATATGATTTGTCACCAAGATATTATATCGGCTATATTTGAAGGTAGCATAAATAACCAGGAATATTCAGAGCTTGCCAACCAAGTCATACTAACGTGTAAAAATAAGGATGCATAAATCCTCAATAATGAAATCTTTAAAAAAATTAATGCACCACAAAGAAATTATCACAGTGCTGATTCTGTACTGGCTGATGACAATGAAAGTCAGGCTAACTTTTCCACTGAATTCATAAACTCACTAACTCCTTCTGGAATGCCACCACATATTTTGCAGCTAAAGAAAGGTGCAATTGTCATGTTACTGCGAAACATGAACCCCAAAAAAGGCCTATGCAACGGGACAAGATTAATTGTTCAACAATTAAAGGACCATTTCATAGATGCTGAAATTTTAACTGTACCCATAAAGGAGAGAGAGTTTTCATACCAAGAATAGATTTAGCACCAAGTGAAAGTAGTCTCCCTTTTATACTTCAAAGAAGACAATTTCCCATCATTATGGCATTTGCCATGACCAGTAATAAATCACAAGGACAAACGTTCAAATCTGTGGGTATTTTCTTACAAGAACCAGTATTTGCACATGGCCAATTGTACGTTGCGTTATCACGGTGCAAAAATCCACAGGCTATTAAAGTTTACATTGAAAAGAATGAAAGTCAAGGTGATTTATTAGAAGATGGACGTATTTTTACTAAAAACATTGTCTACTATGAAGTACTTTAACTTTTCATTAAAGAAATAAAAGCCATGCAAAACAAATTTAAAAGCAAATGAAAAAATATAAAAAACCACAATATAACCACCATATTTTTAAAACAAATACACATTAATGTCAGTTGCCATCAAAAGGTCATTATTACGCAACAGAAATTACATTAAAACAATATTTTCCTGTTACACTACATTAAATTGTCAAACACATACAGAACAGTGCTTAAACAGCGTGCAACAAGTTTAAGTTCTTGCGTTCTCTTTTTAGAGAACCACTTTTCCAGAGACCAAACTATATGTGCGATTTAAAACAATTACTATAGCAACAAACAAAGGTCAACCATTCAAAAATACAAATCAATAAACAATTCTGTCATAATTAATGGAAGTACATTATTTTCACAAATTATGTTAAAATGTTAATTAACTATGTCACTGTTTCTTATGTTACAAGTTTGAATTTTTTTTGTCAAGTTCCTTACTTAGAGAGATAAGAAAGTTCAAGTTTAAAAAAATATACTTTCAAGTTTCTTAATTAGACATATTACAAAGTTCATGTTAAGAGGTCAACTACGTTTCAAATCACAGCAAAAAACTAAGGTCAACCATTGAAAAATACAAATCAATAAACAATTCAGTTATAATTAATGGAAGTACTGTTTATGGATGATTAGCCTCACAAAACACTTGCCTTGCATTATTTTTACAAATTATATTAAAATGTTAATTAACTATGTTACTGTTTCTAATGTTACAAGTTTGAAAAAAATGTTTTTAAGTTCCTTACTTAGACAGATAAGAAAGTTCATGTTTCAAAAAATATACTTTCAAGTTCCTTACTTAGACATATTACAAAGTTCATGTTAAGAGCCCAACCATGTTTTAAGTCACAATGTACATGTTGTCTTTAATGTTAAACACTTTATCCAGGGAGTAATCTGATTGCCAGTTCATGGGGTCAGGAAGGATTTTTTTTCCCTCTCTGATACAATTGGGTACGTTTCAAGGAGGGTTTTTACTGTTTGCCTTCCTCTGGATTCAATGTATATTTAAGTTAAAAATTCTTGAGATAGAACTTGCATGTTAAAAAAACATTACCTCAAGTTTACAATACTGATTAATTGAAAGTTCAACTGTTCTTACATTCAAATGTTAATACTTTTAATACAAAATGCTTTAACAGTTACTGTTCACCAAAAGAACATTTTACAAAAATAAACATGTTTAATATCACAATACTACTTATTTCAGCATAACTAAAATCTTACAAGTGTCAAAATACGTATATTAATAACTAAACAACTTTCCAAACATACACATCTCATTGCCGTCATTTTTTGACGGGCAAGTCGCTAGTATATACAGTATATAATGTTCACATGAGGGGGGGCAATCTCAGGGACAGCCCCGGGCGGCAAAAGCTCTAGCTACGCCACTGGTTGCCTGTATTCACAGGTCAGGCAGTATCAGATGGAGAGAGCCAGGAGATTCTGCCAATGGATCCAGTGACTAAACATCCAGAAGAAGGGGAGAACTGTGCCCAGACAGTAGTTCCAGAAAACGGGGACTGGGAGACAGGCCACCAGGAGGAGTCCAGACTGACACATCTGACAGGTACAGTCCTCACTGGAAATATTGTTTTATTGGGTCCCTAAGTAGAAATAAGGGGCATTGGCCCTGACTTTTGGAGAATAGGGTGATGATAACACCTGTTGAGCAGTCACCTGAACTAGTTACCCTCAGGGAACTGTTTGGATTTGGGAAACCAAAAGGCCCAATTGATACCTCTGAACTAAAGCACTGGTTAGGGGAGGGAGAAGATCTGGGGAGGGGGAAAGTTTTGCCCACTTGGGACCCTGTAGGCCCATTGACTGTATTGGAAAAATCAGGACAGCTGTGCACACTGGCATGGTTGGGGAAGATGGTGTTGGCCCAGGACTACCCCAGATTGTTTCATGCCTGGATGGGCCACATTTCATGGACTGGCAAGGAAGGTACCCAAGGGGGTGGTTTGCCCCTTCCGCACTGCATTGACTCCCCTGCAGCTGCCAAAAGAAAGCATTTTCATTCCTCCAAAACTGGGAAGGAGGGAGAATTCACCCTAGACAGGAGGAGGCGGGCTGCCCAGAGAGCCAATGAGGCTACCACTTGGATGGATTTTTTACCAGGGGGAAGGTGGAGCAACATGGACAGCCCACCATGCAACACCAGCATTGGGCCACAGAAAGGGGGGTCAGGACAATGGACGCCTCCTGCACTCCCTAGATTTACCGTTACCAGCTGGGTTATTGGCCCCTGTAGATTGTTAGGACTGTACCATAGCTTAGATCTCAGGGGAGAAAAAGTAGCAGCTGTGTAGTTGGAAAGTTATCCAGAAGGATGTCTTCCCAGTCTACACAAGAAAAGAAAGGGGGAGAAATTGTCATGCCCAGGGCCTGACAGGACTGTTGGGGACTGTGGCCCCAGGTGGCCAGAGTTACCCTGTTTATTACTATGGTTATGCATTGTTTGTTGCTTATGGTTTTAAAATGACATCTTTATTATGTGTATTATGATTGTGTTACAGTGGGAATATGGGTTTCTCATGGCAAGAGAGCTGTGTGGTACCATAATAACTCACATGGACAGTAAGAGAGAGGTCATACACTGTTGTTAGCTTTGTGCTGACTCACCAGGCCCCACCTGAACAAATACAAAGATCAGGGGGACTTCCGTGCCACCAACTGCTATTGTCTGGTGGGTCCTTGAGAGCTAGGTTAATCTTCAGAAGATACTTGTACACATAGTCATGTCTAGGCTATTACAAAGTAAACTGTCACAACACAGGATTATTATTATTGTTTATTTATAACGCTCCGACATAATATAAGTTCAAGACAAAGATAAGTACAAATTAAACATAGCAAAGCAAGGAGGGCCCTGTCTTTGAGCCTTGAATCCAGTGTCCATAGTGCTTTCCCCAAAACACCTTGTGGGATTGAAACTCGCAGACTTACAACCTAAAGGATCTAAGTCAGGCACAACGCCAGATGGCCTCTACATCAAGGAGAAATTATCCTAAGTTCATTACCAGATAAGGGCCCTTGAGCAGTTATCTACTGCAGAGAGAATCTGACATCACTAGATGTACAGGGTCTCACTGTGAACCAGGGGCAGGCAATTTCTTGTTGGTCTCTCTTCTGTGTACCTAAGCAGTGGGGGTTGTCGTGATTGGCCAGCCTGTAGTCAGAAAACGGTATAAATGTAACAGTCTAAATAAAGGTGTGGCAGTTTTTTTCACTTACATAATCAAGGTGTAAATGTCAGTCTGTGAATTAATCCTAATATTCTAAGGGATTGTATGGTGTATCCAGTGGTGGAGAATAGTCACAGTCGGTGTGTGTTACTGGTCCATCTTCTGCTATCAGAGGTGTAAAAGGACAGCACGAATCTACTGGATAGGCTTGAACCAGGTTCTTACTTAAGTCCAATTGAAGAAGCAGATTGTGACAATGCAGTTCTGCATTCTCCCTGTACCATGTTACTGGAGAGAGCAATATGTAGTACACCATAAACTTAAAACTTAACTTTTATTATAGGACCATAGTACGATGGTAAAAAAACATATCCTGCTTGTGAAGTATGTAAAGAATTGACAACATTAGCAGTCACAAGACAAGGATATAAAATAATTAAAAGAAATTCATATTGCATCTTAAACTGCTAGCCTATTTGTAGATGGGGGAGTGGGGGAAACAGAGTTCTATTGTTTGTGTGCTATTCAGAGAGAAATTTTAAACACAACTCAATAGAGATCTTATCTGATTCCACAGATCTTCCAACTCCTTAATGCTAGGAAAAAAAACAGTTAGTGAACTTATATCCAAAAGCAAGGTCTTGCTAACTAAAAACCTCTGTGCTTATATAGAGCCCTATTCAATTGGCCAAATCGCAATTTAATAAGGCTGTATATCAGGCTACTTACTGAGGTTTGAGACAGCAGTAATTACCCGAGCACAAAGTAATTCAGTAAAGACATAACAAACTGATGAGATATTGAGTCTGATTGCTGGAGGGCTCATTAGGATTAGAGTACAAGAAGCTACCTCAAGTACTCACAGACCCTGAATGTGATGTTTTCAAAGGTTCTACCATGAAACACATTAGAATTGAGGGGTGCTGATAATAAAATAGCAGGGTGCAGGGGTGTAGGAACTGGGGGGGGGGCATATACCCCCAAATTAAATAAATAGGGGACACAAAAAATAACAAAACTTAATCATGAATGTTTGGCTATATACTTATCATGGTATTGACTATGGAACAATTTTTTTTTTAGGCGCAAATATATTTTTTTACTTTTTACATATAGGTTTTTAACCCAGAAACAATAAAAGTTACTTTTATAACTAGTAACCTCTAACCAAGAGTGCACCAATAAGATAACCTACTCTCCTTCTCTTTAATTGGTAAATGCTTAATTTGATAGGTTATGCTAGCACCAACACAATACTTAGTGTTTTTTGGTTTGTGAGGGTAGCAATGGATAGATTGCTTACTCTTGTTGTGGATGTTGTACTATGCAGACCTTTGTTGATAATGTAACATATTTACTTTTTACAAGCTTGTCCAAACTCGCCATAGCTTTCCTCTCCAGAAGCAAACAACTTTTAATTTCATGGCTGTAGTCACCATATGCACAGATCTTGGAGCCCAGGAAAATAAAAACTGTGACCACTTTCACCTCTTCCCCATCGATTTGTCAGGAACTGAGACGGCTGCTTGCCATGATCTTTATCTTTTTAACGTTGAGCAGCAGGCCAGCTTTTGCGCTCTCTTCTTTCACATTCATCAATAGGTCCTTTAGTTCCTCCTCACTTTTAACCATCAGAGTAGTATCATACTCATATCTAAGGTTCTTGATATTTTTTTCAGCAATATTGTTTCCGGCTTTCCAGCCCAGCCTCACGCATGATGTACTCCTCTCCTAAGTTAAATAGATACAGCGACAATATATCACCTTGTTGCACTTGGTTCAGACCGTGGCTTCTTGGTCCACATACAGATTACTCAGGAGGAGGAGGAGATGATCTGATTACTCCTATCTCTTAGAATTTCACATTTTGTTGTGATCCACACAGTCAAAGGCTTTAGAATAATCTATGAAGCTCTTTTGCTTTCTCTATTATCCAACGGACATTGGCAATTTGATCTCTTGTGCCTCTTCCGCTGAGAAACCCAGCTTGCACATCTGGTAGATCCCGGTCCATACATTGTTGGAGCCCAGTTTGCAGGATCTTAAGCATTACCTTGCTGATATGTGAAACAATTGCAGTTGTTCGATAATTGAAACAGTCTTGCTGCCTTTTTTGAGATTGAGCTATAGACTGGCCTTTTCCAGTCAGTTGGCCACTGTTGGATTTTACAAATTTTTGGCATAAGGCAAGCAACATTTTCACAGCATCATCTTGTAGAACTTTGAATATTTCAGCTGGGATTCCATCAACTGCTGCAGCCTTGTTATCAGCAAGGCTTCCTATGGGCCATCTCACATCACTCTCCAAGATGTCTGGCTCCAGCTCAATGGACAAACTATTGAGGTCATAACTCCTGTTAGGATCCTTCCTGTATAGATATTCTGTGTATTCCTGTCAACCCTTCTTTATTTGATCTGCTTCTGTTAAGTCCCTAAAAGGTTTCCTTGAGATCTGAAATTTTCTTGAAGAGATCGCTTGATTTTCACATTCTGTTATTTTCTTCTTTCTCTTTACATGGCTCGTTACAGAATGTCTCTTTATCTATTCTTGCTATCCTCCGGAATTCTGCATTCAGTTGGACAAATCTTTTTCTATCTACACTACCTTTCCTGGGCTGCTTTCAAAGCTCATCGGATAGCCAGTTTGCCTTGTTAGTTTTCTCTTTTTAGGTATATTCAGGCCATGGGTGTAGGAACTGGGGGTGGGGGTGGGGGTGGGGGATACAACCAACTAGCAACTTGCTCGTCAAAAATGACGGCAATAAAATTTGCCACACAATACAAGTCTCTCCCCCCTCTAACTTGCGGGCTTCGCTGCTCATTGCTGGCCTCTACCAACCCACCACTTTCATGCCTCACAATGAGAACCTTCAGTGCTCATTGCGAGCCTCTCCCTCCATCTACTTTACAGGCCTTGGCGCTGATCATGTTCACGCTATGAAATGCTACATTCGATTGCATGGGTTACGGTTTTGGCTTTTTACCCATAACTTGCAAGCTTGTTCAGTTGAATCGCTCCGTAATTTTAGCAGAGTTCAAGCCCGCAGCAAGCCAGTAGATATACGGCCTGTATACCGGGAGTTGCTTCCTTGCAATTGAATTAGGCTCCAGGTCCCTATGTGGAATTGGTCTTTGCAGCAGGGACTTTCCTTTCCCCTCCAGACACATCCACACCTGGGCGTCCTCTTGGCTTTGGCCCAACCACTTCATTAGATATGGTGCTACTCAAACTCGCCCTCTATTCTTCCTCAGTAATGTATTATGCACCTTCTCACCTGAGGGACTCATCTTCCTGTGCCATATGGTCATGTCTCTGGTTGTGCATGTCGATAAAGTTATCTTAGCAAAGTTAATGGAGTGGGTTGCTGGTTCCTTTTCCATTAGACTGTGATTTGTCTGACCTTTGTTATGGACTGCCCATCTTGGGTGACCCTACATGGTATAGCTTACAGCTTCATTGAAGTACACAAGCCCCTTCACCACAACAAGGAGGCAATGCAGAAGGGGGTATAAATATACAATTTAATTATCTATTGATATAGATATGCATTAAACATGCAAGACCATCCATGGCATGCATGGCTAGCCCCAGCATCCCTTATTGCAGGCTAGGGAGCAGCTCCTTCATCATGACAAGGTAGCCACCAAGAAAGGGTTTAAAAATATATATTAACAAAAAAACTAAATGTATATATATATATATATATATATATTTATATATATATATATATATATATATATATACAGGCAGGTCCATAAATATTGGGACATCGACACAATTCTAATCTTTTTGGCTCAATACACCACCACAATGGATTTGAAATGAAACGAACAAGATGTGCTTTAACTGCAGACTTTCAGCTTTAATTTGAGGGTATTTACATCCAAATCAGGTGAACGGTGTAGGAATTACAACAGGTTGTATATGTGCCTCCCACTTTTTAAGGGACCAAAAGTAATGGGACAATTGGCTGCTCAGCTGTTCCATGGCCAGGTGTGTGTTATTCCCTCATTATCCCATTTACAAAGAGCAGATACAAGCTCCAGTGTTAATTCCAAGTGTGCTATTTGTATTTGTTACTGTTAACTCTCAATATGAGATCCAAAGAGCTGTCACTATCAGTGAAGCAAGCAAACATTAGGCTGAAAAAACAAAACAAACCCATCAGAGAGATAGCAAAAACATTAGGTGTGGCCAAATCAACTGTTTGGAACATACTTAAAAAGAAAGAACGCACCGGTGAGCTCAGCAACACCAAAAGACCCGGAAGACCACGGAAAACAACTGTGGTGGATGACCAAATAATTATTTCCCTGGTGAAGAAAACACCCTTCACAACATTTGGCCAGATCAAGAACACTCTCCAGGAGGTAGGTGTATGTGTGTCAAAGTCAACAATCAAGAGAAGACTTCACCAGAGTAAATACAGAGGGTTCACCACAAGATGTAAACCATTGGTGAGCCTCAAAAACAGGAAGGCCAGATTAGAGTTTTCCAAACAACACCTAAAAAAGCCTTCACAGTTCTGGAACAACATCCTATGGACAGATGAGACTAAGATCAACTTGTACCAGAGTGATGGGAAGAGAAGAGTATGGAGACGGAAAGGAACTGCTCATGATAGAAAGCATACCACCTCATCAGTGAAGCATGGTTGTGGTAGTGTCATGGCGTGGGCATGTATGGCTGCCAATGGAACTGGTTCTCTTGTATTTATTGATGATGTGACTACTGACAAAAGCAGCAGGATGAATTCTGAAGTGTTTCGGGCAATATTATCTGCTCATATTCAGCCAAATGCTTAAGAACTCATTGGACGGCGCTTCACAGTGCAGATGGACAATGACCCGAAGCTTACTGCAAGAGCATCCAAAGAGATTTTTAAGGGAAAGAAGTGGAATGTTATGCAATGGCCAAGTCAATCACCTGATCTGAATCCGATTGAGCATGCATTTCACTTGCTGAAGACAAAACTGAAGGGAAAATGCCCCAAGAACAAGCAGGAACTGAAGACAGTTGCAATACAGGTCTGGCAGAGCATCACCAGGGATGAAACCAAGCGTCTGGTGATGTCTATGCGTTCCAGACTTCAGGCTGTAATTGACTGCAAAAGATTTGCAACCAAGTATTAAAAAGTGAAAGTTTGTTTTATGACTGTTAATCTGTCCCATTACTTTTGGTCCCTTAAAAAGTGGGAGGCACATATACAAACTGTTGTAATTCCTACACCGTTCACCTGACTTGGATGTAAATTCCCTCAAATTAAAGCTGAAAGTCTGCAGTTACAGCACATCTTGTTCGTTTCATTTCAAATCCATTGTGGTGGTGTATAGAGCCAAAAAGATTAGAATTATGTCGATGTCCCAATATTTATGGACCTGACTGTATATATATATATATATATATATATATATATATATATATATATATATATATATATATAAATAAATATATATATATATATATATATATATATAAAATATTTATATATATATATATATATATGTACAGTATATATATATATATAGTACATCTGTGTTCACATTTGAATGTCTAAAGCAAGTTAAAAAACCTGCTTCCAGCTCAGAGTTCAGAGAAAAACAGTTGTTACACTGCATTCTGGGAAGATGACCTGGGACATGCAAATGTGGCCACAAATGCTCTTCAATCCATAGCCATTTTCAAACATGGCTTCCTTTAAACTTATGCCTGCTGTATTACACAGCTTTAATGCAAAGCCAAGGTTGGATTTTACACAAGCTGAGAAACCTATCCATGTACAGCTGTTTCAAGCTTCCTGGCTATCATCAGCCAGTACCGGAATCTCAGCCTGTGTTGTGGATCTTATGAGTAGGTAGGTTCAGCACAATAATCATTTATAATATGGTGGGCAAAAGAGCGATAGAAGCCCTCCACCGTACAGTAGTACAGTAAATAAATAGTACATCTGTGTTCACATTTGAATGTTATCAAACCTGCTTACAGCTCAGAATTCTGAGAAAAACAGTTATTACACTGCATTCTGGGAAGCTGAGCTGGGACATGCAAATGTGCCCACAAATGTCTTGCTCTTCTATCCATAGCCATTTTCAAACATGGCTTACTTTAAGCCTATGCCTGCTGTATTACACAGCTTTAATGCAAACATATATAGTTGTCAGTGTTGTGAATATTTGCAACGTTGGTCACACTTTTAAGTCCCTCGCACAGCGAGGGACGCAATTGTGAGCCAGTGACACACGCATGACTTAGGCTGCAATGAGCGCTGAAGCGAGGCGAGCAGTTTAGGCACACGGGACGTAGGCTGCAATGAGCGCCAAAGGCTCTCATTGCACTGTGAGCCTCGCAAAGAGAGACGAGCAGTTGAGGTACGCGGGACTTAGGCTGATTGCGAGGCACACAGTTGGTTCAAACGCGTAACTCAGAAACACAGAAAAATCCCCCCCAAAATTAAAAAAATAAATAACACACTCACACACAGCACAGGGGGAGAGCCAGGAAGCCTGGTAGTGAAGTTGCAAACTAATTGGAGCAATATTTTGCGTTTTTTGACACTCAAAAATCGGCTAAGCAAAGAAAAAAATGGCAGCCGAAAAAAACGTTAAAATTCAGAAACAGGATGAAAACAAGGCTCAGCAACGCCAGCTACGCAAAACTTACAAAATACACAACGCCGCAGACAGTAACACTTACACGAACAACGCCAGCGCGCGCCACGCAAATTGTGCTCAGAAGGAGCAAAAGCCTCATATTGTGTGGCAAACAGCATTGACGGGCAATTTCCTAGTATCACATATATAGTGGTCAGCAATACGGGTTGTTGCTAACGCTTGCGGGCTCGTATAGCGAGCCCGCTGCAACTGCGGCTAAGCAAAGAAAAAAATGGCAGCCGAAAAAAACGTTAAAATTCAGAAACAGGATGAAAACAAGGCTCAGCAACGCCAGCTACGCAAAACTTACAAAATACACAACGCTGAAGACAGTAACACTTACACGAACAACGCCAGCGCGCGCCACGCAAATTGTGCTCAGAAGGAGCAAAAGCCTCATATTGTGTGGCAAACAGCATTGACGGGCAATTTCCTAGTATCACATATATAGTGGTCAGCAATACGGGTTGTTGCTAACGCTTGCGGGCTCGTATAGCGAGCCCGCTGCAACTGCGGCCCTCGCAAAGCGAGGGCCACAGCTGCTGATAAGGAGCGCCAAAGGCGCTCCTTGCTCTGGTGGAGATGAGCGCCGTAGGCGCTCATCCCTACGACCCCCTACGACTTCCGGACCGCAATTGCGGACCCTCGTGAAGCGAGGGGCCTCATTTGCGGAGGTGGAGGCTCTACGGCGCCTCACAACCGGTTACAAACGACCACACAAGCGGCACTTTGAACAAAAACAACAAACACGCAATGACTAACTACGGACTTACACAAAAAAATACGAGCCGAGGGACTTCGAAAATCAAACATTGCGGACTAACACAGCCTCGCAATGAGCGCACAAGGATCTCAGACCACTCTCCGTGGCAAACACCCGCAGGACTTAGAAAAAATCCATTACGGACTCGCAAAAATACAACCTTAACGGACAACCCGCACACATCGGCAAACATTAAAAAAACACAAAATACAATAAAATAAAAACCTTACCCACAGAAAGGGGGGCACCAAGGACCTCTGCAACACAGCTTAAATATCGATTTCAGTCAAATTTACAGAGTTTAGACACTCGAAAATCCCCTAAGCAAGAGAAAAAATGGCCAACGAAAAATACCAAAACGAGGCAACACGACCACTAAAGCTGCAAAATACCACAAAGCCACAAAATACCACAAAGCTAACACAGCTTTTACAAAAACCTGTACGATCTACAACATACACCATTAGCAAGAACGCTACATCATACAAACCCACCTACCACATACACATTCACCGCAATTTTACAACACTAACTTGCAGAATGCGGAAGTAAACAGCTACACTAACGGCTTCCCCTCGCGCACATAGCCTATTTACACTACACACTGCACAAATTGCTGACACTTACACCTCAGCTCCACAACACTGCAAACCTACATCAAAACAGATTGTTAGCTCTTCAGCACATTCCTTGCTCCATATATTAATTACAAAAAGCTAAAGTATATTAATTTATGATTTAATTAATTAATTAATTAGCATTAAAAAAAATAGACACAAAACAAAAAAGAATCACCACACTAGCGCAAACAACCACAAACACCTTCTCCGCGCCACCCACAAGGAGCGCCAACGCTGCTCATAGGACACAAACTACACCAGGGGAGAGCCTTGCAATAAGCGACAAAACAAGATCACTGCGGACCTTACAATAAGTGCAAAAGCGCCTATGATAACCACAAATACACCAACCCAGAGGCTCGCAATGAGCGCCAAAGGCGCTCAGTGCCAGCCTCGCAATGAGCGCACAAGGATCTCAGACCACTCTCCGTGGCAAACAGCATTGCCAGCCTTACAATTTTATTGCAGTCATTTTTTGCCGGGCAAGTCGCTAGTATATATATATATGTGTGTGTGTTAATATTGTAGAAGCGATGAAAGAGAGCCGTCAACATCTATTGCATCAATCATATATACTTGTACTGCAGGCTGACACACTTATAGAGAACACACCTGGTTTAATTTGCTTGGCTCTAAAATGGTAATTAAATCTAGAAACCCATAATCATTTTACAGGTTAAGATATG
This sequence comes from Discoglossus pictus, assembly GCA_027410445.1. Taxonomy (NCBI): domain Eukaryota; kingdom Metazoa; phylum Chordata; class Amphibia; order Anura; family Alytidae; genus Discoglossus; species Discoglossus pictus. The sequence goes on along the minus strand of CM050173.1, from coordinate 18,990,558 downwards.
TTTCAGAAATACCTTTTGAAGGCATGTTGGATCATTTTCACATTTATCGCCTGAGTATTAAAACACGTCTTGGTGGGGCAGCTGGCCTAAAGCAATAATTTTAATGCAATTGCACAACACAGATTGCCACATTCCTGAATTTTCAGTATTTAAAGAGAGCAGCAAGCGGGCTAGGATAAAGATAAAAACTTCACAAAAGATAACTGTTCCTCTGCAGGATTTCATCGTAAGTTTGATCTATCTATCTATCTATCTATCTATCTCTATCTATCTATCTATCTATCTCTATGTATGTATGTATGTATATATCTATGTATCTCTCTATCTATGTATCTCTCTATGTATCTATCTATCTATCTATCTATCTATCTATGTATCTCTATATCTATGTATCTATCTATCTATCTATCTATCTATCTATCCCTCTATCTATCTATCTATCTATCTATCTATCTATCTATCTATCTATCTCTATGTATGTATGTATGTATGTATATATCTATGTATCTCTCTATGTATCTATCTATCTATCTATGTATCTATGTATCTATCTATCTATCTATCTATCTATCTATCTATCTATCTATCTATCTATCTATCTATCTATCCCTCTATCTATCTCTCTATCTATCTATCTATCTATCTATCTATCCCTCTATCTATCTATCTATCTATCTATCTATCTAACCCTCTATCTATCCATCTATCTATCTATCTATCTATCTATCTATCTATCTATCTATCTATCTATCTATCTATCTATCTGACTGTCTGTCTGTCTGTCTATCTATCTATCTATGTATCTATCTATCTAGCTATCTATCTGTCTGTCTATCTATGTATCTATCTATCTATCTATCTATCTATCTATCTATCTATCTATCTATCTATATCTTTGTTAATCTGTCTGCTTGCGTCTGAGTATATCTGTCTATATATCTGTGCATATCTATATATGTATTTCTATCAATTAATGTATATATATATATCTCCCTCTCTGTATATATCGACTTATGTCTATCTATCAATATCTTCTTGTCTACATATCTATTTTTGTCTGCCTATGTAATTTAGTCTGCATGTCTATTTCAGTTGGCCTATAACTGTCTCTGTCTAACTGAAGTATATAGCATTCTTTATCTATCTGTCCAGTGTAATCAAATATTGTTTGGTATTAGATTGTTGTTCAGTCCTGCTAATTATAGTACTATAGGGTTCTCATTTGTGACTTGTTGAAAGTTTTTTTTTTTAAACTGAAATGGTACTAAATATCTCATACAACATAATTAATGATCATTGAATGATAGTTTCAACTCATATAGTTGTATTTGTGCTTGTTGGCTGGCAGGCACACCATATACAGTTATATTAGTATTCACTGAATGCCAGGCACAATTTATATAGCTGAAGGGTCAAATTGCCAATTTACTACAATTATAATTTCCTAAAACATGGTGAAGCATGAACGTAACTAGTAGTATGTTTATTCTGCATTTGGATGTTTCCCCAAAAACTGGGCCTCACATTGAAACAATGAAAAATATGATTTATATATATATATATATATATATATATATATATATATATATATATATATATATATATATACTATGTAGAACTGAACACAGTAGTGTCTCATGATGCTCAGACACACATCATTCAACTGCAGACTAGTATGAGACACTGAAAGTCTGAATCCTTTCTCTGTGGGCATGGCTTTAGGTCACAGCTGTGAAACATGGCACCTTATATGAGAGAGAATAGTAAGAAAGGTGAAGACTTTATATGGTAAGAAACTGTTATTCTGAGGACTTCTTAAAAACAAACTAAGTTTACATTTTGTTTCACCATTACAGGGAGGACACAATTAATTAAGTCACCTAGTCAAAACATTTATATAAAATAAAAAAAATGTACAAATTGTTTCTTTAAGTTCCTTATACGCATAATACTTTGATATTTATTGTAAGTAGTAACTGCTCAATTGCCTGCTTCTTTAACACTTAAAAATGTTTCCTTTTTCAGAACAAAAAACATGGTTGGGATCATACCTAAAAGCAAAGCCCCAGGGGTAGATTTTTGTGGTGTTGGTTCATATTACTATATTATAAGATCTGATCTCTCGTGTTATATGAAATGTTCAAATTTCAACAAAGGTGAAGATATAAATATCTACAGCCTGCACCCCGCTTGCATCAATGGAGAACATTATCTGGCTCATCAAGATGACTACTTCTATATCATTAAGGGCAGTGTTTACCGTCGTGTCACCAACATGAATGCAGATGAAGGTGCAGTGGTGTACTCGCTACATGCCAATTGCCAGGGAGGTGACCACTATCTTTCTGCATTTGGTAATTTCTACATTATCTTCCAGAATCGAGGGGTCTACCATCGTACTAAAAATATGAATACAGACGAAGATGGAGTAGAATATTCTCTCCATCCAGATTGCAAAAATGGGCTGTATTATTTTGGCGTCAGTGACTACTACTACTTTGTGAAGCCTCACGATGAGTGGGGAGTTCAGTACTACAGGTGCACCAACTTCAACACAAATGAGGACAATGAGACCTTCTCATTCCATCCCAGTGTCATCAACTTTCTTCCTGGTGGTTTGGCCCTCACTCAAGGGCCATCTTACGGGGTTTGGGAGTGCATAAAAACCATCTGCAATGATTCGGCAACACCCATTTCATGGTCGAAGAAAATAACAAGAAAAGTTGGATTTGACTACGAGAAGATGTCCAGTATAGAGCATAACTGGAAGGTGTCTTCTACTGTTTCTGTAAAGCCTGGTGGTGTATCAGCCTTGCTTACCAAGGCTAGTTTCTCTTGCACTGCTGAATATGGAGGTTGCAGTGTCAACACAGACAGAGAGAAATGGAGCGAGGCGACTGAAACGGAGGAAAGCATTTCAATAACCCTCCAGCCCAATGCAAAGGTTATAATCTGGCAGTACCAGCTTGGTGTTGGTAAGACGCCAGTTCTCTTCTGTAGGGATATGAAGATTGATGATAAGTCTACTCCTCCTACTGAAAACCCACTGCCTCCAGCGTGATGATCGACGCACAGCGAGCCACATTTACGCATTACTAAGGGTAGCGAGGTTGGGATTTAGGGGATTTATTCACTAACAGCTTCTTGTAGGTCTTAGGGATAATTATACATTAAACAAGTCAGTATTCCTCCAGCTATGACAAAGAAACATGGGTTGGATGGCAGATAAGATCCAAAACGTCCTGTCTATTATGCCTATTTAATATTGTATAATTAGTGAGTTCAGACGTATTTCACCAACACTAATACTGCACCTTTTATTGTCCAGAAGAGAACACCTTTTTAAAATAGCTTAATTTTGTTAACAGATTTATATAATATTGATTCTTTTTTTATGCATAATGTGGTTTATTATTTAGCACCAACATGTCATTTTTTTGAAAATATACTTCATATATACCAGACCAACCCAGTCTTTGCAGCTTTACAATACAAAACATGTTTATAGCAGGAATAAATATGACTATTGTATGTTATATGCAATTCACTTCGCATTATATTATATTATATGCTGTATCCAAGTTCTGAGCATTTACAATAAATCTTATTCTTTGAATCAACCAGGTATCTGTATTTTTCACAGGTTGCTTATAATATTGCTCCATAAATTGAATACTGTACATCAAACATACAATATATATTAAAAAAACTATCCAGAATGAATATGTTCAGACATAATGGGAGTGCAATATTGTGAAAACTGTACGGTTTGAGGGTGAAGCAGGGGATTTATTTACTTGTCCTCCAGCTGCTTTGAGTATAAGGTTATCCATCCATCTAGGTCATTTATTACTAGGGTTTCCAATTCTTTTTTAGGATTCACTCCACTTAAATACAAGTGTGTAGTTCCAATAATGTTATCTGGTAAATCAATGCAGATTCTCTTTCAATGTATAGCTTTGGGAATAAATATAATAAAGCCATAAATGTATCATGAAGCCATAAATGGATGTGACCAGTCAGAAAATAGTGCAGTGCGCACCTAAGAAAGTGAGAGTGGGCATAAAAATATGTGTGAGAGTGAAGTGTGGCAGATAGAAAGAATTGGGACATTCAGAAAATGCATATATATCTTGATGCCACTTCTTATTTATACTGTTACATTTCTGAGAAGAATTCAGCCCTCTCCCCCTTTATCACAAATGTATGTTTTCAGAACCATTGGGTCTTTGAGAGTAGAAAACGAGTAACATCAATTAAATTAAGGGTAAAGTTGTCAAAGTTATATGAGAAAAGATGTCATCCCGGCATCTCTACATACCGTATTGGTCCGAATATAAGCCGCACCCGCATATAAGCCGCATCCGTAAAGTTCAAGGGAAAAAATAGAAAAAAGATAGTACTCATATATAAGCCGCACCCGTAAAATTGGAGAGAAAAATACTCTCAAAGTGATGAGTTGTAACGGGACTTGAATATTAAATCCCCAGATTTCCGCTGGTATAGAAGGTAATATCCCACATCCCCCAGTAACCAGATGAAACACCGTTCAGGGAGTCAACTGAACGTTTTAATTCCCGCTCCAGCAGAAAAACTGCCAACTGCCAACTTTAAAATGTTCTGCAATGCATTACACACACATACCCTTGGTTCTTAAAGTGGTACATACATATTGAACCGAACGGATACAGGCATTTAAACAGCAGGGAGAAGGTTTAACTGAGGGCCCACAGGCAAATACATGAAAAATCCTTCACAATGGCCCCCCTTTTTCTCCCTGCTCCGGCAACTTGGTTGGACCTTTCCTGCTCCAATAGGGTTGACGGGACTTTCCAAAGTTTTTAATCTGAGGCCAAGTCCGTTTGGCGCGACAGTCCATCAGAATTCCAGTTTTGCTTGCCTGGGTGATAATGAATAGTAAAGTCATAGGGCTGTAACGCCAGGCTCCAGCGCAGCAACCGGGCGTTATCCCCTGAGACCCGGTTGAGCCAAACTAGGGGATTGTGATCCGTAATGAGGGTTAAGGCCCGGCCATAGAGATAGGGTGTGAGCTTTTTGAATGGTGGCATAACTGACCTCCCTTGGCAACAACTTCCGACTCAGGTATGCCACCGGGTGCTCTCCCCCATCCTCTCTGATCTGGCTTAGTACTGCCCCCAGTCCAAACATTGAAGCGTCTGTGTGGACAATAAACCTTTTGTTAGGATCTGGGGTAACATACACTGGAGCATTAACGAGAGCATTCTTTAGTGGTTGGAAAGCCACCTCGCATTCCGGGGACCACAGGACTTGTCGGGGTAACTTCTTTTTGGTCAGGTCTGTCAGGGGTTTGGCTAGGGCGCTATAGTCGGGTACAAAGCGTCTGTAATAGCCGGCTGTGCCCAAGAAAGCCATGACTTGTGTCTTGGTTTGGGGAGTGGGCCAATTGGCAACGGCCTTGTTCTTAGCCGGCTCCGGCCATTGCTTACCACATCCTACTCGGTGTCCCAAATATTGTACCTCCGCCATACCCAAATTACATTTGTCTGGTTTCAGGGTCAGCCCGGCCCCCTTTATCCTATCTAATACTACCCCTACGTGTTCTAGGTGCGCTTCCCAGGTATCGCTATGGATGGTGATATCATCCAGGTAGGCGCATGTGTAGTCCTGGAGACCTCCCAGTAATTTGTCCACCATCCGTTGGAAGGTGGCCGGGGCGTTCTTCATCCCGAATGGCATAACCCGGAATTGGTATAGGCCGAACGGGGTGATGAAGGCAGACTTGGGTATGGCATCTTCTGCTAGGGGAATCTGCCAATATCCCTCACATAGGTCAATTGTGGTCAGATACTTCCCTGCAGAGATACGGTCAAGCAGTTCGTCCATCCGTGGCATTGGATAGGCGTCAGAAACTGTTTTGTCGTTGAGTCGCCGATAATCCACACAGAAGCGGGTTGTCCCGTTCTTCTTTGGTACTAGGACTACCGGCGAGGCCCAAGGACTTTCTGAGTGTTCTATTACCCCTAGCCGAAGCATCTCATCGATTTCCTTCCGCATCTCTTCTCGGACTGCTTCCGGAATACGGTATGGGGGCTGCCTCAGGGGTGCTTGCCCTGGAGTCTCCACCTTGTGGACGGCTAGGAGTGTGTACCCAGGTTCCTGAGAGAATTTGGCCTTTTTGGTTTCTAGCAAGCGGACAGCTTGAGCCCTCTCTTGGGGTCCTAGTTGTTCGCCTAGCTGGACTTTCTCTTTCTGGGTCCTCCCATCAGTGCTGCCCAATAGGTCGGGAAAAGGTAGTGTCTCTGTGTCTTCCCCTGCTGGTGCACAGATAGCGGTCACTTCCTCTGCCTGTTCCTGATAGGCCTTAAGCATGTTGATGTGAAAGGTTCGCTTCACATCCTCATCCTCACAGCTAGCTATGGTGTAGGTGGTGTCGCATATCTGCCCTATAACTTTGTAGGGGCCCTGCCAGGCAGCCTGGAGCTTGTCTGTTCCGACCGGTCTTAGCACCATGACTTTTTGGCCGATCCGAAAGCTCCGGTGCCTAGCCCGTCGGTCATACCATACCCTCTGACGCTGCTGGGCCGCCTGGAGGTTTCCCTGCACCGCCTGGGCTAGTTCCTCCATGCGGTTCCAAAGCTCCAGCACATAAGGTACAACCGGGGTCCCCTCAATCTCCGTCTGCCCCTCCCAGTGGTCCTTGATAAGATCTAAAGGCCCCCTCACCCGCCTCCCATATAGGAGTTCGAAGGGTGAGAATCCGGTTGATTCATGCGGCACCTCTCGGTAGGCAAAGAGAAGGTGTGGCAGGAACCACTCCCAATCCTTGTACGCCCCCGTGAACAACTTCAACATTTGATTTAGCGTCCCGTTGAAGCGTTCACACAGGCCATTAGTCTGGGGGTGGTATGGGGAACTAGTCAGGGATTTAACTCCACCGACTTTCCTTATCTGCTGGGTTACCTTGGCCGTGAACTGTGTACCTTGGTCGGACAGTACCTCCTTGGGAAAGCCCACTCGGGAGAATATCCGGACTAGCGCATCTGCCACGGTCTCAGCCTGTATGTTAGAAAGGGCCACCGCTTCGGGGTAACGGGTGGCGTAATCTACCACTGTGAGGATATAACGTTTGCCGGAGAGGCTAGGTTGGGCCAAGGGTCCTATGATGTCCACGGCTACCCTCGTGAACGGTTCTTCAATTATGGGCATGGAGACCAGTTTAGCCTTTGGGTGGTCTCCCTTCTTACCTATGCGTTGACATACTGTATCTCGCACGTCTGGCAATACGCCCGGACGTCATCGGATACCCCAGGCCAGAAAAAGTTCTGGGTTAGCCGATATCCCGTCCTGCGTATTCCCAAATGTCCTGCCAGAGGAACGTCGTGCCCAATTCTCAATAACTCCTGCCGGTATTTCCGTGGAACTACCAGCTGGCGTTTTTGCCTAGGCCCAGGTGCGTTAAACCGTGTCCCGGTGAGCCTGTACAAGCGGCCTTTTTCCCAGATAAACTGTTCCTTCTCTAACCCCCCCCGTTCCCCGCCTGGCCTTCCCTCGATACTTTCTGAGGGAAGGGTCTCCGGTCACCTCCCGCCCAAAGTCTTCTGGGGTGTCCCAGGGAAGGGGTTCTATAGTCAGGGGTAGGTCAGGTTGGCTTACCTGGGTCCCAGTAGGAAGCGGATGGCTCTCGGCAGCGCGACTTTGTGCTCTGGTGGTTACTGCGTGGGCCTCCTGAGCGGTGGTTGAGGCGAACGCCGAAGTCAGGGCCCCCATGTCGCTGCCCAACACGACTTCAGAGGGTAAGTCTTTCATTACGCCCACTTGAACATTGCCAGCTCCCGCACCCCAGTCCAGGTGTACTTGTGCGGTAGGAATGCGATACACTGCCCCCCCTGCCATTCTCACAGCAATTGATTTCCCCGGCTTCTCCGATGCGTTAATGAGATGTCGTTGTACTAGCGTGATGGTCGCACCACTGTCTCTTAATCCAAGTGCTGTCTTGCCGTTAGCCATGACCAGTTGGCAATGGTGTTTCCGATTGTCTGTGACGGTGGATTGCACCATGAGGGCTTCTTAAAGGGTGCCCAATGGTTCTTCCTGACCCAGCTCCTTGGGATCCCAAGTCGAATCTACACAATGGGCTGCTGCTGGTGGTTGCTGGTACCCAGGTCGAGACCAATTTGACCTGGTGTGGTTGTTCATGGGACAATTCTGTCGGATGTGACCCAGCTGTCGGCACCGGAAGCAACGTAGCTCGCTGACATCCTGTCATGGGTAGCGAGAGTTAGAAGTCACCGGTCGGTTAGGGGGTTGGTATCGGGCTGCTGGTGGGTGTGATGGCACTGAAGGTTTTGGAGGTTGTACCCGTGGTGCGACTTGGTTATTTTTGCGAGTATCCGCATACTCATCCGCCAACTTGGCGGCCTCTGGTAGAGACAGGGGTCTGCGGTCTCTCACCCAGTCTTTGACATCCGCCTGGATATGGTTGTAAAACTGTTCCAGGAGTATCAGTTGCAAAATCTCCTCTGCAGTGGCGGCCTGGCTACTGTTAACCCAGTTCGAGGCCGACAGGGATAACTGGCATGCCCATTCCACGTAGGAATCTTTAGCGGTTTTGCGTGAGTCCCTGAACTTCTGTCGGTAGGACTCTGGGGTTACTGCATAACGGGCCAGGAGTGCTTCTTTAACCCTGGCGTAGCTATGGATCTCCTGTTCTGGTAGAGCCCGGAAAGCATTTGAGGCTTTGCCTGACAACTTTCCTGACAATATTGAAGCCCATTCTTCCTTAGCTATCAGGTGCAGGTTACATTGCCGCTCAAAATCGGCTAAATAGTTATCAATCTCACAGTCTTTTTCGTCAAAAGCTTTAAAAGCGTTGAACAGAATTTTCTTTGTATCCGCTGTGTTGTACTCACTGTTTGGGAAGTGTGCTGCTGCCTGCTGGACCGCTGCCAGTTTTAATTGTAGCTCTGTGTCTCTTTTTTGTTTAGCCTCCTCTGCTAAAAGGCTCATTACTTTCAGAATAATGTCAGCCGTTGGGTTCGGACCGAACCATGCTAGTTTCTCCCTCATTTCTTTGTTGGCTGGTGATTCCTCCTCCTGAATCACTGGTGTCTCCATCTCTTGTACAGCTGGCATTGCTGCAACCAAGTTCTCTTGGTCTAGCTCTATTAACTCTACTATAATGACCTACTTGGTTTTGTTGCTAGCAATCCTTCCACGAGCTTCCAGTAGCTCTTTCAGTGTATTTCTTTTAAGCAGGGTGTACCAACCTTCCATTCACTGTTCCCAGTGTCTGCTTGGCATCCTGGTGTAACGGAAGTAGAAGGGAAAATCCCGCCGCTGCCAACCAGTTGTAATGGAACTTGAATATTAAATCCCCAGATTTCCGCTGGTATAGAAGGTAATATCCCACATCCCCCAGTAACCAGACGAAACACCGTTCAGGGAGTCAACTGAACTTTTTAATTCCCGCTCCAGCAGAAAAACTGCCAACTTACAACTTTTTAAAAATGTTCTGCAATGCATTACACACACATACCCTTGGTTCTTAAAGTGGTACATACATAATGAACCGAACGGATATAGACATTTAAACAGCAGGGAGAAGGTTTAACTGAGGGCCTCCAGGCAAATACATGAAAAATCCTTCACAGATAGTACTCAAATATAAGCCGCACCCGTAAAATTGGAGAGAAAAATACTCTCAAAGGGATCAGCCATTGCAAGAAACAGGCTTTCTAATTAGCCCTTTGTTTTTTTTTTTTGCACCCTTAACTCACAATCGCGAAAATCGGCATTAATTTTGCGTTAGCGAATAGAAGCAGCACACGTAACAAGCAAAGTTCGCAAATCGGCAGTGATTTTTTAACGGTCTTGAATATAAGCCGCATCCGTAACTCGCAAGCTCAAAAATCGGAAAAAAGGTGCGGTTTATATTCGGACCAATACGGTATATAATGAAAACAGAGATTGTCTATTGAAATTAGGGATGTCATTTAAAAATTTATTTTGGAGCCTCAATAAAAAAATGTGTTTGTTTAAAAACTTCGAGTCATAATTAAGCAGGAAAAAAAGTCATAAAGCTAGTTTTAATTAGAAATAAAATAAATTTAGCTTCTGCTGGACCTTGAAGATATCTTTGAGACATTGATGAAAGTTGCGCGTGTATCAGAGGGGAATTGACATTCTGGGGAGCTGTGGTTGCATCAATTTATGCAGCTTCCTATTTCTGGGCAAGAGCGGGAAATGGGTGGGATGTCAATTTCGATCTTATCCAATTATCTCAAAACATGCTCTGGACTTTCTCTTCTTCCCACCCTTACCTCCACAGATAGGCAAAACACTCTCAGACTGATACTTCAGGAGATTGTCTCTGTAATGGCACAAGCTAAAGCTACAAAGATTGCATCCTGAGTGGGCACCATGCCACCGGGCAGGCTATTTTAGCAGCTGCTCATTCTCAGATGTGCATGTTTTTCTTGTCAGTAGAAGTGTTGGGTAACTGAACTTGAAAAATGGGTATTCTAAGCGTAAATTACTCAAAAAGGTCTTCCCACTCTCCTAATTATCTCTCATACTTGCTGCTGTCTGTCAGTCCCTTACAGTCGTGGAAACTCTCTTCATCCTAAACGTGTGACTGGCATCTCAGCACATAATATAAATGCTGGCCTGCATGGGGACCCCTTCAAGGGCAGGCCCCTGACAACCTTACCCCCTGTCAGCTGCCATGTGTACAGGTATCCTTGCATATTATGTTTAAATGCTGTCAATTTTCTAGTTGTAGATAGATGACTGAAAATTTGAAGTTTAATAGATCAGTGTAGTCAGATTTCTTTTGAAACCCACACTTGGGAATATGCAAACTGTGTTTAGAGAACGAAACCAATAATATCGCCTTTATTTTAGTTTTATTTGCATATAAACTTGTCCTGAGTGGGACCAGGGGGTGCTTCTGTGCAGGGATAAAGGTTGGGGAAGGCAATCAGATTGCATCACTGAAAAACCATGCATTATTGAGGTTGCTCCAAGAGGAGCAGGTGCTAGTGACAATAGCAGTGCAACCCGCCGATGCAATGTGCTAAATAAGTGATAAATAAAGGAGAACTCAATTTTATGTTTGTGTTTATCAGAATCAACAAAGCAACTGGATTTGAAGAAACAGCGTGTCTGAAACCCAAGATTCCACCATTTAATTTTGGACTTCCCAGAACCCTACAACGGAGGGACCTCTTTGGCCCAAAGCCGTACTGTCACAGCTCCCTGAATCTGTATACTTCAAGATGGCGAGGGCTAAGATTGTGTGTTTTTTTTGTGTATTGCAGTGTAATTTCTACCATTTATGGGTGGTATAAAATGTTATGTTGGGGACAATGGAATGAGGACGGCAGGCCAGAGTATATCGTGTTGGGGCTCCTGTACATGGGTTACTAGTGTGATTAATCCAAGGCATTGCAACAATGATTTAAAAGTATCTTTCAGGGGTACAGTGTTACTAGGAACTAACCAGGGAACTAACCCAGTTATGTTAATGTTGATGTTAATGTGCCTATAAATGTTGTGTTTTAACAATAAATTAATAATCTATGTGTGGTTTGTCTGGGATTATGACTGCTAAATCTGTATTGGGTGATTGTTACAACTAGTAACTTCTACAACTTTGCTTTCCTGTGGTAACCTTGATGCTCCTGGAGGACATTTTGCTGGTTCTGGTCCAATTCCTGCTATCAGGGATACCAATGGACAGCACAATTCTACTGGGTAGGATTGATCAAGGATCTTTCCAAGGACCATTGAAGCAGTAAATCATGACTGCTGGCTGGCAGTGGTGGGGATAATGTTGTGGAGGTCACCCCAGCTCCAGTTCCTGACCAAAGGTTATCTGCAGTCTGAGTCGGATGAGGTTTTCAAGAGGTTCTAGAGATGAAGCGTGGTAATGCCAGATTTAATAATGGATCAGTTGGTGGATTCCTGTACACAGGTGGTTCTGAAGATCCACTTGGAGAGCCAGGTGACAGTGAATGGCCCTTCTAAGTCAATGGATTGCATTTCTGTGACTGTGGCAGGGTCATGAGATGTCAGGCTGGCTGAAGAATTTAGTAGGGATAGAAATAAATATGACAAATGGGCAAAATCTGTTGGTGCTGATGGAAGGGCTATAGGAAATAGTGTATGGGGATCTTGAATGTGGTCTGGAGACTGTAAAGAGGCAGATCAACTTGTTTTCTAAACGCTGTCAAGGGCTGGTTCAGGGACAGACGTGTCAAGCTAACTTTTTTTATGACTGGGCCAGAGGAGGACTTTATTAGACCTTGGGAGTCCCTGAAACAGGCAGGAAGTGTGGGACTCAAACAGTAGTGTCAGGCCAAACAGAGGGCTTGGAGGGGAGCCACCATGCTCCCAGCTTTAATGAGCAAACCATACTGGACGGCCCCCCGCTGATAGAGCTAACCACAGAGCAAAGAAGGGGAACAGAGCTTATCCCGGAGACCTTGACAGTAAGCTCCCAGACGATGGTCCCAGACAAGGTGGGATACAGTAAGCAGATCCCGGTATCCCAGGATTGGAAACTACATTCAAGGCCACCATGTTGGGTGCTGGCTTGCGGTTCCGGCAAATACAATCCTCTCTAGAGCTGTTGTTTTATTGTAGTGGAACAGGAGTGGACACGGGCCCTGTTCATTGAGGGTGAGCTGTTAATGGAACCACTGCGACTTCTTCAGGATTGCATATCCCAGTACAAACCCCAGGATTGGAGGCTCTAGTCGAAATCAGCAGGGTGGAAACTGGCTTGTGGACCCAGCATATAGGCTCTTTATCAAAGGTACTGTCTCATTGGGCATAGAAGGGGCACATTTTCCTACAATGCTGGGAAGGAGGGAGTACTGGTCCTGGTTGGGGGGAGGGGGATGGCAATGGTTCACCTGAGTGTTTAATTTTGATAACCAGTCTAACCCCCTGGGAAGGAGGGAGCATTTGCCCTGGCCAGGGGGGTCGAGTTGGCACTTGAGCCACTGAGGCTACAACCAGGATAGTTTTCCACTCTGGAATTTGGAAAGATGGGCAAGGTAGAAAGAACACTATGCAAGCCCAGAGGCAAACAACAAGCAGTGGCTTCCCGAACCTGGGGAAGGGGATGTTGTTGTTTTCCCATGGAACCTGGTACTGCTCCAGATTAAGCAGGCCAGGAGGTCTCTTTGACCTGGAGGGGGAGGGCTTTGCTGGGCAAGAATCTTCACAAGTTTTTCTCGATCTGGGTAGATGGCGGAGTGCGGGCTACCCAAGGAAAAAGAAAAGCAGAAAGCTAATATTAAATGGCACTGGAGCCCCCTAGTGGCAGGTCCCCGGTACATTGCACTGCCTGCAGTGGAGGTTTCTAAGGAATCGTGTCTTCTTATGATATCTTGAAACTTGGTCTACATTAGATTGTAAGTTTACAAGTTTTCAAGCTTGTAAGGTGCTTCAGTGAAAGCTCCACGTACACTAGATTCTAAACTCAGGACTCGCCTCCATTCTTTGCAAAGCGGCAACTTTTTTTTTTTTTTTTTTCCCTCATATTTAACCCTTGTTCAGCGCTACGGAATATGTTACAAATAAATATGTTACAAATAAAGATAATAATAATAATACATCAAAATAACTTCTGGCGAGAGCAGTGGATTGCTTTAATTGAAACATTAAATTATTTAATTAATTCATGCAGTAATCAAGAATTACATTTTTACAAAACATTCACAACTAGTGATCTACAGGCACCTCGAAGTATTCAGAACAGTTAAATCCTATGTCTCATGGTATGTATTTTTCTTACTGGGTAAAAAATGTTCTATATGGTATTTTCATATAATTATTTTAGAAAGGAAAAAATAAAAAAAGTGCTTAACCTTTAAAAGGAACACAACAGTAAAAAAAAAAAAAACTCAATTTTCTTCCATTATTCTGTTTATTACTTTCTCAAGAGATTTTGTCCTTGTAAACTAATGAGCTCTCTATTGAAAGCACAGGCAGCTTTAGATTCAAGATTTGCATTGTGCAAAAAGACATTTAATGTAGTGTCTGATGTTGATCAGAAGAAACCACAGCAGCCTAATTCCATATAAAAAGGTAAACATCAGAGGCTGTAGTTTTACATTTTTTAAAATATTTTTATTTAGAAGTGCAGTTCTTCAAAAAAAGCATATTTTAAATATAGAGTTACAGTAGCCCTTTAAGTAAACTTTTTATCTGTGTTTCATTCAAGGAAACAGAGTCTCCGGTCACAAACCTTGTTCCCTAAATACCCTTGGATGTATTACATTTGCACGCAACATTTATTTATTTCACATCCAATATAAAACTATAACATTTATTCTTCCCAATCACTATCAATAAAAAACACAAAAATATCTTTCCTAATGGATCGTAAGCATATGCACAGCTCTCTGTGCACTTAAAGCATATGTACAGTGCCATAGATACTGAAAATATACAGCACTCCGTGACTCCCTCTGCACACATTCACAGTCAGGGCCGGATTTACACCTGAGGCGCCGCTAAGCAAGGGCTACTCAACTGCCCCCCCCCCCCCCCCCATTATAGTTTGTGTAAGTAGCCCAGAAAATTGCTGACAAACTATTTATATGAAATAAGTTATAGTGCATGTGCGTGTATACAAATATGTACTCAAAGTACAGTGAAAACATTCTTTTTGAGGTTCTGTGCTAAAAAAAACATGTAATATTAATTAACAACTAGCATGTCAAAAATGACAGGAGTCAAATTGTACCGCAGAAAATGCGGTTTGCCACACATTGCCCAGCAAAAATGACGGTAATAAGTTTTCCCCATCTCTCCCTGCCCTGTGTGTCACCCCCCGTCTCCTTCCACCCCCATCTCTCCCCTGTGTCTCCTTCCACCCCCTCCCTCATCTATGCCTCTTTTCCCCTTCTCCCCTCTCTCCCTTGCCTGTGTCTCCTTTACCCCCTCTTCCTCTCTGGTACCTCCTCCTTTCTCCCTCTGGCTTCCCCCCTCCTGTGTCTCCTTCCCCCCCTCCCTCCCTTCCCTGTGTCTCCTCCCCCCCTCCCTTCCCTGTGTCTCCTCCCCCCCTCCCTTCCCTGTATCTCAATCCCCCCCTCTCCCTCCCATCTGTCTCCTTTCCCCCCTCTCTACCTCTCCTGTTCCTCCTTTCCCCCCATCCCTTTCCCCCATGACTCCTTTCCCACTCTCCCTTTCCCTCCTTGTGTCTCCTTCTCCTCTCCTTTCCCCCTCCGTTGTCTCCTCCCCCCCTTTCCCTCCTTTACCCCTCCCTTGTCTCCTTTCTCTCGCTTGTCTCCTTTCCCCCTCCCTTTCCCTCCCTGGTCTCCTCTCCCCCACACTCCGTCTTCTGCTCTGCTGTTCCCTTCCTCCTTACAGAACTACTTTCTGGATCAAGCCGCACATTGCCCGGCTTGATCCATAAAGTAGTTACGGCTGGAGGACGGGAGCCAGAGAGCAGAAGACTCAGTGCTGCGCTGCTGGCAAAGTCATTCCAGGTACGTGGATTGGATAAGGTGTTTTGCGAGCCCTCCACTGGCAGGAACCAGATACTAAGACCTGCCGCCCTCGTGGTTACGGGCCGCAAAGTGTGACCAACATCGTAAGTGTTCCCACAGACAAATAGAATAGTGATTATATATATATATATATATATATATATATATATATATATATATATATACTGCCTTGCAAAAGTATTCACCCCCCTTGGCATTTTTCGTGTTTTGTTGCCTCACAACCTGGAATTAACATGGATTGTTTGAGGATTTGCATCATTTAATTTACAGGACATGCCCACAACTTTGAAGATGTTTTTTTTTTTTTATTGTGAAGCAAACAACAAATAGGACAAAATAACAGAAAAAGTCAATGTGCATAACTATTCACCCCCCTAAAGTCAATACTTGTAGAGCCACCTTTTGCGGCAATCACAGCTCCAAGTCTCTTTGGATAAGTCTCTATGAGCTTGCCACATCTTACCACTGGGATTTTTGCCCATTCCTCCTTGCAAAACTGCTCCAGCTCCTTCAAGTTGGATGGTTTGTGCTTGTGAAGAGCAATCTTTAAGTCTGACCACAGATTTTCTATTGGATTGAGGTCTGGGCTGTGACTAGGCCATTCCAACACATTTACATGTTTCCCCTTAAACCACTTAAGTGTTGCTTTAGCAGTGTGTTTGGGGTCATTGTCCTGCTGGAAGGTGAACCTCAATCCTAGCCTCAAATTATGCACAGGTGGTACAGGTTTTGCTCAAGAATATCCCTGTATTTAGCACCATCCATCTTGCCCTCAACTCTGACCAGTCCCGGCTGCTGAAAAACATCCGCACAGCATGATGCTGCCACCGCCATGTTTCACTGTGGGGATGGTGTTCTTTGGGTGATGTGATGTGTTGGGTTTACGCCATAGGGTTTTCTTTGATGACCGAAAAGTTCAATTTTCGTCTCATCAGACCAGAGCACCTTCCTCCACACATTTTGGGAGTCTCCCACTTGCCTTTTCTCAAACTCAAAATGTGCCATTTTGTGTTTTGCTGAAAGTAATGGCTTTCTTCTGGCCACTCTGCCATAAAGCCCAACTCTATGGAGCGTACGTCTTATTGTCGTCCAATGTACAGATACTCCAGTCTCTGCTGTGGAACTCTGCAGCTCCTCCAGGGTTACCTTCGGTCTCGGTGCTGCCTCTCTGATTAATACCCTCCTTGCCCGGTCCGTGAGTTTTGGTGGGCGGCCGTCTCTTGGCAGGTTTGCTGTTGTGCCATGTTCTTATGATAGATTTGATGCTGCTCCTGGAGATCATCAAAGATTTCGATATTTTTTTTATATAACCTAACCCTGACTTGTACTTCTCAACAACATTGTCCCTTACTTGTTTGGAGAGTTCCTTGGTCTTCATGGCAGTGTTTGGTTAGTGGTGCCCCTTGCTTAGGTGTTGCAGCCTCTGGGGCCTTTCAAAAGAGGTGTGTATATGTAATGACAGATCATGTGACACTTAGATTGCACACAGGTGGACATCAATTCACTAATTATGTGATTCTGAAGGTAATTGGTGGCACCAGAGCTTTTCATGGGCTTCATAACAAAGGGGGTGAATACATACGCACATGCACATTTTCTGTTTTCTATTTCTAAAAAATAGTTTTATGTATATATTTTTCTCATTTCTCTTCACCAGCTCAGACTATTGTGTTCTGATCCATCCCATAAAATTCAGATTAACAAAACATTGAACTTAATGCTGTAATGTAACAAAATAGGTAAAATGTCAAGGGGGTAAATACTTTTGCAAGGCACTGTATGTTCCAAAGAAGAGTGTGTCTTTATTGGGAAAAGTTAGAAAACATTTATATGCAAACAGAGCAATACAACTTTGGTTCAATCCCCTAACCTGATTAAATTACCATCTCTTAACCAGTTAACCACTTAACTTAATCAACCCTCTGCAGTACCTCTCTAGCCAATCTGGCAGTGTGAGAGTTAATTCTATCACAGGAGGCGCTGGTAAATACATCACAAACTTAACCAAATTCATTCAAAGTTCTGAACTAGTGCTCTCACTTCAACTACAGTATTTTAATGTCCCACCAGGCAGATTGTTATCAATATGTACAGTCCAGGGGGGTGAATACTTTTGCAAGGCACTGCATCAGTCATAGTTTTGAAAACTTGTTATTTTCTGGAAATCGGAATTTGGACCATAGTAAATATAATATTGACATGAAACCAGAATCATCCTTATAAATGTCGGTATTCCTGTTTAAAGCACAAATACTACTAATGTTAATCATAATAAGTCAAACCGGACACAAATATGGGAAAAAGGATAAATGTTCTAAAGATGTATTTTTGCGCTATAGTGTAATAATTCACCAATCACAGACTCCACTGTTCAATTGAGCTGTAAAGGACAGAACAGTTGTGTTGTGCACTGGCAGATGTTTATTATTATCTTACTTTGATCTTAACTCTCTGCAACTCTGCCCTGAAAGCCATGCAGGTACAATAGTGGAGATTATTGTTATTTTGTGCATAGCTGAGACTATACTTCCCAGCATGCTTTGTAAAGAAGAGGAAATTACTTAAGTAGTGCAAATCAGAAATCAGAGAGGAACTTTGTTAGTCCTATCCCCAAAGTATATCATTTTCTGCAAGGAGATATATGTAAAGTACAATTTATATTACAAGTCTGTTTTAAGACACCCTATACACTTGCCCATATAGTCTAATGGTAAATCTTGGTGTGCTCTCAAAGTAAGACACACTCACTTACCCATAGCTACATAAATGTCTTTGCTTGTCTGTATGTGTTTGCGTACATTAACTGCACTGAGGATATTTACAGTATTCTCACTTTACTCATCTGCAATGTTACTCGATGTCTCTAGGACCCTCAGTATCCATCTACCATCTAGTGGTGAGTCTGGGAATTGCTAACTACAATCTGTTATGTGTTTGTTACACATTCGGAGAGCTGGATTATTTCTAATGGGATATAATTGCCAACAATTGCTAATTGCAGTCACTTCTACAAGCGATTACCCCATCTGCTCAGCAGAATCTCATTCTCAAACTGCCAGGTCCATTTATCTTATTTTCTTTTGCTTTAGACCTTCACACAACACCACTCTCCTGGCTCCTAACTCATATAACATGCCCTCCTACCTACCCTGCCCACACCCACCCATGATTTGTTTTCATTTATAGTGCAGGTTTAGTACTATCACCTCCATTTTTACAGCTGATACACCCACAAATGTAGTCCCCCATTAACCCTCTACTCTCTTTTCAATTACTTGCCAAGCCCTTGTTTCTTCCTTTAATTACTTCTCCCCTTTGTTTCAATAATCCCTTTAGATAGAAAACGTTCAAACGTACAATCTTGTATGGGGTTTTGAAAAAGAAACACCATGTATATAAGATAAACTCAAAAGTAGGGCCTCCTCCTTTTTGCCACATGTTTAACATTGTATTTTGTTTTTTTATTTTTTATACTTAATGTACAGAGCTACGGAATTTGTTGGTCCTTTCTTTAAAAAAAAAAAAAAAAAAAAACTGTAATAAATAATAATAATAATAATAATAATATCCTCATCATCATCCTCACCTGAGGCTCTGAACGTATTTTTTTTCAGTGTAAGACCTTGTGACTATAAAAAAACTGGGCATGCTCTGACCTTAGAGAGTAATTTATCTAACCAGCAGCATTACTCCATGGAGCCTAATCCGTAAAAGAGCATCACATTAAATAATTGTTGTTTTTTTGTGCACAGCTTTTCCATTTGATTTTGTCTGTTCTACATGATGACGTAGAGTTGTATCCATGAGCCTCTATAACCATTTCTCAGTCAGAAAGCAGGATACTCGTTTTGTAATTCAATAATTTATTAGCAATATACTGTAAATGCAGTAACAGTCAATACCAACAACTAGCATAAAACTTAACAAAAAATGGTAAAAGCAAAAATTACATTCATTCCTGAGACTCCACTGCCTGCAGCAGCCCAGGAGCACGGTATGAGCGCGAGTGAGGCTAGAGGTAGACGCGGATCTAATACTAAAGCACAGGACCTCGAAAAATGGCTGCTAGGGTGGAGGGGCCTTAAGGCTGTAGATAAGCATGAATGCACTATGCTGGCCTAGAAGGCATCAAAACGGAAACCATAGCAGAGACTGCTGGTGAGACACTCAAATGCTCTCACATATAGAGTGCTGGGACTGTGGTGACAGCCCTGTGAGTGGATCCATTGTCCAAGTCATTGGGCTCTACTGACGGACAGGGCTAAAATCTCAGGTACAGCACAGCTTCACAGCATTTTATATATTAACATAGAAACATGCATAATTTGTAATTATGCATTAAAAGTTCTAAACATTACAAAGTCTTTCCCCCATAAAAAACAAGTGCTGCAAAGGTCATTTTAATCCTTGCTTAGATACAGCTTTTGCTCATGAATATGCACAGCACCAACTGAGTTATTGATCTTGGAGGAAATAATTTACTATCCAACAGTGATTGGCTGCAGCGGACATGCCCGAATCAGATTTTGCCAGAGGGAGGTTCTGCGATTTTGTAACGGCTGTTTGGCACAGGGGGGTTTCACTGTTGTAGCATTTGAGCAAACAAAAAAGAATGTATGATGTTTAAGACATAAATGTGGGAGTTGTGTAGGACCACAACGTGCCAAGAATTCAGTTGAAAAGATAACTTAAAGGGGCACTTTAGTGTTTTATACAGAGCACTCTAAAGAGTAGTATGAAAGGCTTGAGAAGGAAAAAACCCTTTATTAAACTTTTAGTAATCATGCCGAAGACCATCTGAGCTCCTGGTCTTTCCACCTCCTGATTGATGTATTATCTCTGGAATGGGAGCCGCCCAGAGGGGAATGCTCTCCAATCAGACATACTGTACTTGCAGTATGATAGTGGGAGGTGACTAGAAAGTACTTGTGTACATTGCTAGCAGCTCATGTTACACTACTGCCTGTTACGGATGTGCTTTTTACAGAGTGGTCTCGATTTGATACTTCCCCCTGGATGGGTCCCATTTTGGAAGCAATAAATCATTCAGTGGAGAGATCTGGAGCATTTCCAGCCTGGGGTATGACTTTATAAATAATTAATTGTTTAAATGCAAGTTTAATAAACATGTTATCTAATTATTCTTTAGAGAACCCTTTATTAGACCAGTAAAGTTGTCCTTTAAGAGCCTAGATAAGACCAAGTTATGAACAATACTATATAAGTTGCTGTGAGCTTAAATTACAAAGCAGAGGCTCCAAAGTAATATCTTATTTACAATATCACATTTTTTGCAGTAAACTTACATCAAACTCTTCAATTTTTACTTGTCATCCAGCCTTTTTGGTCAACTGGCTAAGGGCAATCCACAATTATGAGCAATGATTTGCCTTTAGCATGCCAAAGCAAAATACTTATTTGAAAGGCAGACTAACAGTTAAAAACTGCAAACTTCAGAGTAAGTTTACTGTAGAAAAATGCATTTTTAAATGACGTTCAATTGATATAACAATTTAAAACTGTAGATAATAAAACAAAATGATCATACGCGGAACCTCTGCTGTGTCGCATTGACGAGTGCAGAGACTTCCAGTGTAAGATAAGCAATAAAGTGGGTGATAATAATGTGCTGGAATAAAATAATAAAACATTTGATTTATACTTAAATAGAATGAAAGTGACATCTTGCCGAGGACGGGCTGCGTATGCAGTGCAAATGGAACTTAATACCATTATCTGGTAAATTCATCAAGTTTAACGTGTGTCTCCAGAATACAGTGATCGAGGCTCGCATAGGGAGGCTTCATGGTGCCTCCAATAAATATCCTTCATGCAAAATCAACGTGAAAATTAATTTCCGGCAGTCTTTAAAAGCCCTGAGACAAATTCATAAGACTAAAGTCTGGGGTTGCAGAATGGAACTGCTTCAGCAGGAAGACACCAGAAAAAGAACCAAAGTGCCGGTGAAATAACATGTGCTATGGCTGTGCCGTAGTGAGGCCGAAAAGTACCTTTATATGGAGCCAGGCTGCTGTGAATGGTCTCTCTGCATTGCAAAGTCAGCTAAATGTTATTCACATGATGCCAGCAGCAGAAATCTTCCAACTGGTGTTCAGTCCAAAGAAAAATAGTCCCTAAAGGCAGCAAAACATATCAGTGGTAGGGCTGCTCTTCAATTAAAATGGTCTTTCTGGTTTAGGCACAAGCCACTTTTTTTTTTTTGTGTGGATGCCAAAGATGTAAGTGTTGTGCATCTAAAATACTTTGAATTTTGTTATATTCATATCTTGATTATTGGAGATTCAGATTGAATGCAACAAGGCTTGAGACATTGTATGATTCAGGTGCTTTGATTGGTCAAGGATGGGTCCTGGTCACCTGTTCCAGGTACTGAAGTGACTGTCCTGGCTAGCTACAGACTTGACGCTGCATCGCTTCTTCACGATCATGTTGATGTAAGCTCTCATGATCTTCGTGATCTCTCCCACCTTCAACAGAAACAAACAGAAAATTAATTAACTACTCAAAACTTAGAGCTGGATACTGAAAATGTTAAAGGGAATCCTACAAGAACATTTGATTTAAAAGTACACAGTAGTCCCATAGACAACCACATAAGGAAAAAAAACGGGTCAACACTTCTTAGACAAATAGGTCTCAGGTATAAACACACATACAAGCCACTAAAATCTCAGGCCATGACCCAACATGGGTGAAGAATAAAAACAAAATGGACAGGCCTGATTGACCTCATTCTTTGGTTATTGTCTCCTTCCTCTCTCCTATTAAACCACCTCTTACCTCTGGTTTATGGGGAGATATTGGTCAAAGTTGGTTCAAGGAAAATAGAAATTATTATTTATAAGCTTAATGATGATTACAATTACATCTATTGCTATAAACATTTATTGAGATTCATCAAGTGTTGAATTTGTGGCATTTATGTTGTTTCTACAGGGTGATATATAGAATTTAAAAAATTAGACTTGACTTTTTAGTAAGCTATAGAAGAAATACATTATTTAGTTTATTAACTACCATGCAGCTATTACTAAGGTAGACTGGCATTGCTTACGCCGATTCTCATTAAATAATCTAAGCCTGTAAGGCCTCTTAATATTTAACGAAAATTAACAAAATGTTTTTCTGCACTCCATTTATCTCTGCTTGTGGACGCAAATAGAGGAATACAAATGGTATTTACCACTACAGAATAATTGCATAGCTTCAGAATAAACTCTTGAAACTTACCTCAGTGGTTTCAAAGAACATCTCCCGATCATCAACGGTGATCTTGAAGGTGTTGGGCTGTGGTGCGCCAAAGAAAATGATGTGCTCATATTGAAAGGTTTCCAATGGCTTTGGATCTCCACGCTTGTACACGGACACGTTCTCTGCACTTACTCCAAGCCACAAGTCATTGGGGAAGCCACCTTCCTTATACTGCATGGAACAAGCAGAAGATTCTCAGAAATAAGTAATTTAGTTATCGAAGACTAACATACACGGAGAGTGTATACACAGAACACTATAATACAATACAATGGAACAAAGAGACACGCAGTGTGTTAACAAACCCATGCTAGTAAATGTAAAATGGCAGAAATTCAATTTAAGGATCCTATGAAACATTGTGGAGATGTGACTCACATATTACTAGGATTTAAACACACAACAATTTGCATTTATTTATTTTTTTAAGATTTTATAACCGTGTCACATAGTGTTTTTTGTATTAAAAATGAATGACACATTTTGTAATATTTAAATCCAGCAAATTTGTAACTGCAGTGTCCCTATTTCTGAAAGCCATTATTAGTTTCCCCTCCACACTGTAGACCAGTAAAACACTGTTCAATTGGCTATAACCGAAGGTGACTTGTAGTGAATAATGTCCCATGTGCACAAATGTTTTTGCCATGAAAGAATGAGACTTCGGAGTAATTTCTTAAATGCGTACCTCAACATCAAAGAGTGTAGATCCATATCCTGGCCATTCATTCACAATGGCCATGTACTTGACCATGGCTTGGTGCTGGGGCATCCCCTGTAGCCGGCTCCATTTCTCGGCTATGCTGGCGCGAGCCGCCGAGAGCTCCTCTTTCACCCACATCTCCAACATCTGTTCTTCTTCCATCTTCTGCTTTTTCATGGAGCCTACTTTAAAGCCCCGTTTCAATGTCCCCTCCAAGAAGCTGGTCCTCCTCCTCTCCAGGGTGTGTCCAGTTGTACTGCTGCTTTTAGTGGCCTGGAGGATCTTCGTTTTTAGCCGCTGTACAGGATACACAGATTCCAGGGCCCAGGTCACTTTGGAAAAGTCTGCATGAAGATACTGCAACCTCAAAGCAGCTAGGTGTTGTAAGGTCTCTTCCGGAGCTGGGAAATGGCCACTGGTTAGAGTTTCATGAGCCTAGAAAGAAAAATTATTAAATTATTCAATAGGTTTGCTGATGTAGTAGTTAAATTGCAACAATTATAAAAGGTTGTATTTCAAGAAATTCATAAGCCCTCACAAAACTACTAACAAATAAATAAAATACATGGTTTTCAAAGGATGTTTTTCAAAATTTATTTTTATCCAAAAAATTAAGATTCGTTTTTTGGATCAATCTTAGAACGGTAATTATAAATGCATGCGTGCATCACTATCCACTGATGGATCATTACAAATATAGGACGTACCTGCTCAAACATAAACGCAAACTCTACGCCTTCCTTAGGCACGCTCTGTACATCTAGGAAGCAGTAAAGTTTGAAATACAGGTTCCACTGAGCCGAGTCGTCATCTTCATCGCTCATACCAACAAGCCTGGGAAATAAATCAGAAAGCCATTAAATTGGACATCAAGGAGATAAATCACAGATCCCAAAGACAGGACAGCAAGTAGAAAGAAAAACATAGTGGAAGAATAGTACAGAAAAGGAAGGATAAAAAAAAGACTAGAGGAGATGATGTAGATTAAAAGCTCTGGAAGCCATAACGTTGAAGTGTGAAATGGTTTCAATTATTTCTTAGCACCATCTTCAATGATGATGCGCAGAGCATTTGAAAGCCAAAAAGACACGTCAACAAGTGATACTAAGACAATACAAGCAAAAATGCAAAATACTATTGGAAAACAAAAAAATACTAGGGGAGAAGGCACATTGGTGTTGCCAAAGCTATTGGAAATTTTGAAGGCATCTTCTACAAGCGTCAAGTGATGGTATCTGGAAAACAGTTCAATACCTCGGAAGCCATGTATAAAGTAGAATAAATAAAATAGCTTGTTTCGCTCCAATACAATAATCAATATTTTTAGAATACCGATCAGTCATAGAAGATACTGCCAGTTAGCAAAATATGAATTTATAAGAGAATCATTAGATATAGAATAATGAAACTAGTGGATAGTACAGAACGTGAGATAGGCAAAGATGTGTTTTGTAGTAACCTTTCAAACTTGGCCAAGACATCAGCCACAATCACACGGCTCTCCACCGCCTTATCTGTGTTTTTATTGCGTTCAAAGAGTGCAAACATATTTCGACTGTCGTCCATCGCAAGGCCTCGAATTAACTTCTCCACCACCTATAAAAGATTACAATTCTCCAATTATCTAACTGACTGGAACCAAAGCAATTAAGTAAACCAGACTACACTAATTATAATAAAAAAACAAGATATATAATTAAGGTAGGCAAGTCAGTTAATGATATCATCCTTTAAACCATTAGCATGTCAACATGATTATTAGAATTTTATATCCTGGTATTTTAGATTAATCTGTCCATGTCTGCTATACATGAAGGGCACCTTTATATTGTTGCTTACATCATTACAAGGCAAATTATCAAAATAAATAATGGACACCCCTGTCCTGGCTTGCCGTCATCACATTGATCAGTATGTTGCTCGCAGTGTAATATAGTCACATTTAATATAGAGTAATGGCCACATCCTGTAAGCAATATTTCCATGGTCATTACCAACACCACCAAGCCTACTGCCCTTCATAATACAGGTCTCTCCATTCTGGAACCTGGAGTTATCGGAGCACTCTCACCTCTCCAGCAGTGGTATGAGAGTTGATGCTGATCTGGCAGGAGCCTCCTCCATGACAGTACACCGTCGTCGTCATGTTACTGCGTGTGAGCAGCGCAGAGATCTCCTCTTGTGATGGGACCAATTCACGGCATTTGGTTTTTTTCAGTGCATCAGCGATAAAGTGAGCAAACTGCTCAATCTCCGTGCCAGGGAAACCGTCTCTCACCCTGAGAAAGCAGGAGACATGTTAAACTTATATAATATACAGACAGATTGAGGATGTTTAAAGCACTGGGCAGGAGGCGAAGTGTAACTTTCTGATTGATCAAACATGGGATGCTGAATAAAATCTGAGATGCATGTCTGAAACCGAGCCTGAAAGGGAATGCCAATATTGGTCTGCGCTATGCATCATACTCTACTGGGAACCAAACCACGGATAAAGCTCTCCAGAAATATCATTAAGAAGCTAGTGGTCAGAACCATTAGGTATTGAAAAACGTTTTTGACATTTTTTGTTGGTTTTTAAGAAAAGTCTTGCACAGGTTAAAAAAATGACATGCAATACTTTCACAATCATTGTATTGTGACAAACTCTATTCTGGGAGTGTCGGAATAGGAAGAAGTACATTATTTCTCCATAACTGTCAAGGAAGTGCCCTAATGTCTCTATTTTGGTCAATATAAAATCCCTTAAGGTTCGAATATAGGGTAGCCCAGATGTGGGTTCCTTGCTCTCAGTAGATGGCCACTGATGAAAGCCATTTATGGCAGAAACAGTACATCTGGGTGGTTGCTCTCCAGCACAGACAACATTTTGTTTCTGCCCTCCTTTAGTGATGGTCAAGACTGATGTGTGTCATAAGGTCTCCTCTAATGGCACAATTGATTATTATTGTGATCTGAGGATAATCTGAAAGTAATTATTATTATTCACGTATGTCATGAGAGGTCTCCTTTGAAATGACAAATTTTCTTTCCAGTGGTTCCATTTACTTTTCTGAGCTCATCTTTTACGCAGTGTTCTCAGGAATGTGTGCTTTTGGAATGTTGCAGCGAAAACTTCCTGGTCTCTCATTAGTGTAAAAAGGGGCTGTATAGTTTTTTACATTCTAAAAACATTGTGCCCGTTTTCAAGTGTAATTCTTAAAAAAAATAGGAAATTAATATAGAACAAATAGAATTTTTTTATTAAACTAATAATTCTAGGTAAACTCCACTCAGGTACTGCCTTGGGAGAGTAGATCAAACCCCAAATGTCCAATCAAAATGTGTTTACTTATGAAAAGTGTAATAAGTGGACCTGGATCTCATACTTCCACCATTGCAGTCTCCAGATGGATGCTGCTCACCTCTTGAGATGAAACTTGAGATAGCGCAGGATGTCCCTGCCTGGCAGGAAGGTGCAGCTCATACAGGTCAGGAGCTGCCAGTGGCGCAGGTTGCCCGCGCCGTTTGGTTGCGTCACATTGTTGGTCTGTTTGATGAGCTGACAATAAACCTCATCTCGCAGCGGTTTCAGGTCTTGGCAGGTCTGCAGAACTCCTTGGATGATCGGGACTGGGTCTGGGACAGTCTCAATCTCCTGCAGAGAGTTAAAGATCCGCACAGCCTCATCCTGAAGAGTTGTGTAGCCCTTCTCCTTTTGTACTGTAAGACAATATAAAGGGCAGTGTGTGACACAAATAGCAAGACTGGATGTCTCAAGCAAAGCAAGCTACAACGTCTTAATCATGAGACAACATACTACGCACGTACTTGATAACACAAAGTCACTGCAGAACATTTAAAAGTTGTCTGCAGTAAAAAAAATCTGTAATAACTTGTTATTCCAGTGCATATATGGCTTAAAAATATTGTAATATATCTTACAACTAAAAATATATATTTGTTTTACAGATTCATTTAAGCAATAATATTTGTGAAGGTCGTGGTATCAGACAAAAAAAAAATGTATAAGTAAGTTTCATGACCTTGCTATGTATAGAGGTTAAAAGGCCAGAGGGCAATCTGAGACTTTCAAATATATTAAAGAATTTAATAAAGGTGGGTAGTATCTTCAAAAAAATAAATAAATAAGGAATGTAAGAACAAGAGGTCATGATTTGAAGATGGTAGGTGTGAAAGTGCTATTTTATCAAAATGGTAGCAGATAAGATGAACAGCCCTACAGTGAAAGTAGGAGGGTCAAACACAGGTAAGGCATTTAAGCATGCCTGGGATAAACTTAAGGGGCCTCATTCAAATGCAATTCGGCCAATTGAATTGGGCTCTATATAAGTACAGAAGTTTTTAGTTACTGAAGACCTTGTTTTGGATAGAAGATCACCAACTAAAAACTTCTGTAAAAAAATATGCTCTGTGCTTATATAGAGCCCTATTCAATTGGCCAAATCACAATTGAATGAGGCCCAATGTATCCAAAGGTTTAATTAAGTCAAGCATTTTCTGCACATGCAATGGGCTGAGTAGATGGTCCTTGGTTATCAACTGCATTTATATATATATATATATATATATATATATATATATATATATATATATATATATATATATATATATATATATATATATATAGTACGTCTGCATATAAAAATAAATAGTACATTCTGCATTACACATACACAGAAAGGAATACGTAACCATACCAAAAATATGCACTGGCTTGACTTCTATATAACCGAAGTGTTGACTTGGCAAGTTTTCTATGCGAATACGCTACGCCAACGAAGATGTACTTACGGTTCAAGTTAACGTCTCCATATGGCAAAGGTAGTAGTGGCGAGTGCAGAGGGTGCTGGGTATATCTCAGGATGGGGTTTCTTCTGTATGTTTGCTCCACAGCTTCGCTGTTCAGACTGTTCTCCTAATAAAGAGATTGAATATTTATTAAATTAGTTTATGGTTTTTAAACCAAAGGTCAGTGTAGATACTATGTATTGTGTCCTGCCCCCAACCCAATGCTACAAGCAAACAGTATAGCAGGGGGGGTAGTTCATTTTTACAAAAATTATCAAGGTTCAAATGTATTTGTGGTAATTAAACTAGGGTGTAAACCCATATTTTTAACTCGTACATATATTTTAATTTACTGGCATTCAAAAAAGGCACAGACAGGAAGGAAATGATGGCTAATGACACTATAAAACAAAATAGATTTTTAAGGATATATAGTTAATCTAATAATGAAGTGGTGATTCCAAAGATAGGGGATAGAGGTCCTGATTCGAATCCAGGCTAGTGACCACCCCTGAAGCACAGAAACCCACCACAAAGAGTGGAGCTCCCCTTATTTCCAACAGTGACCATCACAATTAACCTACCTTTATGTCCCTGATGAGCTGTTGTGTGGGGGTTTCGATGGGAGCTTTACTATCAATGACTCCCTGGATGGCGTTTGCCCATCTCATAGCTTCATTCAACATTTTAGTATAGAGCCTATAGGAATGCTTCCGGCCATACACTACAATGTTCCAATATCCTGCAAAAAAGGTGGTCATGGTCAGGCCCAATAAGAAACACTATTCTTACTCCATGTAAATTATTTCTGCATGACATTCATAGATGGTGCCTACAAGTTTTGCATGCCATGCCCTGTTGGCAGTACCTGTCTCTGCATGGGTCTTCTCATCGGGCTGCACCACAGAACAAAGGCTGTTGAGAACAAGGGTACCAAGCTTGGCAGCCACCCGTTCAGAGGACTTGTAATAATCCAACGCCGTACGTGTCAGCACAAACCAGCGCCTCTTCAGTTTCAGAGATGCCATCTTGTTACTGTTCTGAACCTCTTTATGAAGCCATCCTACAGGACATAAAAAGAACGATGTAAAACTGTAAGGGGGTGATGAGATAAAACATGAAGCACAATATGAAGGAAGGATGTAGAGAGCTCAGAAATAAAACAAGGAATTATCTGACATCTTAGACTCCAACGCCACACTAATAGCGAAAGGTTGATCTGCTTGATCAGGAATGGAATAACAAAAAGTAGCACTGGATAATTATCCAACCGATGAGGCTAAAGTCGTTTAAGAAGAGATGAACATTTACTTATATAAAGGTTACCATTTATTTATTTAGGTATGGCAGTTGAAGGAAAAAAGGCAATCTTGAGTTGTGATTTGGTTACCTCTCACTAGGAACTCCTGCCCATCCACCTTGGCCTCGCCTCGAGGTTTCTGCAGGAGTGAGATCCAGTGGTGCATTTCCTCGGCTATGTCTGTGTTGCAGTGAATCACTCTGTTTGCAGTGATAATCACAAAGGAGTTTGGCCTGGAAACAAAATATACATTAGATAGGGACTCCATAGACTCCAAGTTAGGGGCCGATAGCGAAATTCGGAAACCATACCATTGTATGCTAGCTTGAACATGATCAATTAAGCAAGGCCGTAACTCCAGAGTGGAAACAGCCAATGGAAACAGAGATCTTCATCATTACATCAATCAAAAATGGAGGTTGGATTTCCAAGTCCTAAAGGCTTTAATTACGAGTTACAAATCGGACCCACATTCTTGACATATTGCAATATTGATAAAGACGAAAATATGATATTCTATTACATGAGGGTTTCATTATATGTATTAACACATTGATTGCCGGGATCGATATAACACGGAAATTAAAACATGAAATAAAGTATTTTCTTTTGACGCTTTGCGAGCTTGAGAATGTTGTGCTATTAATTCTAAGACCTAACATCACTTGCCTTTTTAATAAAAGTACAGTATTGATTTTGTATTTGCATTTGAAGTGCTCCGGACATCTCCTTAAGCCCTTTGCGAGTCCTCCTTGGAACCCCTAAATTGTGGACTGACTTTTGCGGCCTTGGCGGGGTGGTTAGCGAAGGGAACTCTAAGCAATTGAATAGCAATTTGCGATTTTAGCAATCGGAACTCTTGCGGCCGTGAGGGATCAAAGGCTTGGAGAGCCCATAACTTGCAATCGTAACCATCACAATGAATCAGAGGCCGGAGCCTGTAACACAGTCGGAACCCGCACAAAAAGACGCCAACTGAATGAGGCTCTATGTTCTCTTCGAAGATAGATATAGAGTTGGGGGTTGGTGCTCAAGAAGCACAGTTTAGCTGGGCCTAGCATGGAGGGTGGAGCTGGGGGTAGTGAGGGGAATCAGGGGAATCAGGGGAAACAGGAGGAGGCGGCAGGTCAGTTCTGAGTTGGCAAAAACCCACAGATTTGCCAGATTGAGTGAAACTGTTGAGGATGTCCATCCAGGAATGGCAATGCCAGATAGAGCTGTTCCCTCTAACAGCCGGGAGAACAGTTCTACTGGAGGAGAGGGAGGGCAGAATAGGCAGAGCAACAGACAGGTTTTGGTGGTAGGGGACTCTATTATTAGGAAGGTAGACTGGGTGATTTGTGACCCAGATCCCAGCAATCGAACAGTTTGCTGTCTCCCGGGTGCTCGCGTTCGTCATGTTGTGGATCGGGTAGACAAATTATTGGAAGGGCTGGAAATGAACCTGCGGTCTTTGTACATATTACCAATGACAAAGCTAGTGGAAGATGGAGTGTCCTAAAGAATGATTTTAGAGAACTAGGTAATAAGCTGAAGGCAAGGACCTCCATGGTAGTATTTTCTGAGATACTACCAGTGCCGCGTGCTAGCCCAGGGAGGCAGAAGGAGCTTGTGTGTGGTGCACTAAGGAGGGGTTTGGGTTTTTAGAGCACTGAGCTGACTTCTCACGTCGGTACAATCTCTATAGCAGGGATGGATTGCACCTTAATGATGAGGGAGCTTTTGTGCTAGGGGATAGGATGGTAGAAAGGCTGGAGGAGTTTTTAAACTAGTAGGAGGGGGACTAGATATAACTAATGGGGTAGAAAGTTTAGAGAGTATAAGGGATGAATTAACAACTCATAGGGGAGGAGTAGTATAGTCAATAGGGAGGTAGTACTAAGTAATTCAAGTACAGTGGCAGGCACTACAGACTCATAACATAAGGTGTATGCTTGCTAATGCCAGAAGCTTGCCAGGAAAATGGGAGAGTTATAATTATTAGCAATTAATGAAAAAATGGGATTTAATAGGCATTACCGAAATGTGGTGGGATGAATCTCATGATTGGACTGTTAATCTGGATGGTTATAACCTCCTCTTTTATCACTGCCTCCATCTTTCCTAAATAGGAGGGATTTGTCTGTATGTTAAGCCCGAATTTAAGCCTATAGTCAGAGAAGATATTTATGGTGGACCTAGTGATAAAGCTGAATGTTTGTGGGTAGAGTTAAATAGCGGAGCAGCAAATTCCAAAAGAATATTAGTAGGAGTATGCTATAAACCCCCAAATATAGCTGAAAGTGAGGAAATACAATTATTGTTACAGATTGGAAATGCAGCTAAGCATGGGCAAATTCTAATAATGGGAGATTTTAATTACCCTGAAATAAACTGGATAAATGCGATCAGCAGTTCAGCTAAGGGGAGAGGGTTCTTGAGTACACTCGGGGGGCATTATCTGGCCCAGGTTATACAAGAGCCTACCAGAAATGAAGCTATCTTGGATTTAGTCTTCACAAATAATATTAATATTAGTATCAAATGTTGGAATAGGGCAACCTTTGGGAAACAGTGATCACAACACAGTCTCATTTGAGATTTAATTAAAAAAACAAAATTTTAAGGGGCCAACGAAAACTCTTAATTTTAAAAGGGCAGATTTTATTGGTCTAAGGGCAGCAATACAAAGTATAGACTGGGACAGAGAACTGATAGGTAAAAACACTGACCATAAATGGACAACATTTAAATCCTTACTAAATATACATACACATCGGCATATACCATGTGGGAATAAAAATAAAAAGGAGTAAATCCCATCCAATGTGGCTTAACAATGATTTAAAGATCAAGATACAGAGTAAAAAAACAGGCATTTAAATTATACAAACAAGAGGGGACAGAGACTGCTTTTCAGGAATACAAGGAAATCAACAAGTCTTGCAAAAGCGCAATTAGACTGGCTAAAATAGAAAATGAAAAATTAATTGCAAAGGAGAGTAAGACTAACCCTAAAATATTTTTTAACTATATTAATGGGATGAAGGCGAGGAAGGAAGCTATAGGAACATTACAATGTGACACAGGCTGTCTGATAATTACTGACCAGGAAAAGGCGGATGAGCTAAATAGGTTCTTTTCTTCGGGAAACACAAGGGAGGTACCAGTGGTTGGGACACGGCAACATAATGGGGCTATACTACCTTTGCCAAATAATTGGTTAACACAGGAAGTAATCCGAAAGAGGTTGGAAAAAATAAATG
Organism: Discoglossus pictus; assembly: GCA_027410445.1. Taxonomy (NCBI): domain Eukaryota; kingdom Metazoa; phylum Chordata; class Amphibia; order Anura; family Alytidae; genus Discoglossus; species Discoglossus pictus. Next base: position 18,957,741 of record CM050173.1, on the reverse strand, counting down.
TTAATAAAGCCCCGGGGCCTGATGGAATACATCCACGGGTACTGAGGGAACTGGGTTCTGTAATAGCCAAACCATTATATTTAATTTTTCAAGATTCACTCAACACAGGGTCTCTACCAGATGACTGGAGAAAAGCAGAGGTGATACCTATATTTAAGAAGGGAGCATAATCAAATCCGGGGAATTATAGACCAGTGAGCCTCACTTCTGTAGTGGGGAAGCTTTTAGAAGGGTTAATAAGGGATAATATACAAGAATATGTCTATTCTAACAGGATTATTAGTAGGAGTCAACATGGGTTTATGAGGGATAGGTCATGTCAAACAAATCTAATTAGTTTCTATGAGGAGGTTAGTAGGAACCTGGATCAAGGCAACTCAGTGGATGTAGTCTTTTTAGATTTTGCAAAGGCTTTTGATACAGTGCCACTTGGGAGACTATTGTGCAAAATAAGGAATACAGGAATTGCAGTAAATCTCTGCTCATGGATTGAGAGCTGGCTAAAAAAGACAGGAAGCAAAGGGTTGTTGTAAATGGAACATACTTCGATTGGACTAATGTGGTAAGTGGGGTTCCTCAGGGTTCAGTATTAGGTCCTCTCCTTTTTAACATATTTATTAATGACTCAGACCATGCACTATTTTAGGCACCCATCTTTAAATTGTTTTTTTTAACATTAAAAAACCACAGAAAAAAATAAATCAAATGAAAGGTATGATGGACATCAGTATAAGGTCCCCATTACCTATCAGGGCAATCTGATGCGCAAACAGAATCAATGAGTCCCACATCCAGTGTGCCCTGCAAGTGAGAAAAAAAAAAAAAGCAGACTATTATTACATGTTATTTTAGAGCGCCAGCATATTCCCGAGAGCTAGGGTAAACATACATATATTAGAAGACAGTATAATTAACATAAGGCAGCATGTTGTACTTATATATTTGTAAAGCAGTCCCATGACCTCATGTCTCTACCACAACAGATATCTCTTACATGAGCTTGCAATCTAAGAGGTAACCATGGTAGTAGAGACGCAAGGTCAGCGGATGGCTTTGAGTGACTGTCTCACAAAACTCCAGGGCTAAATTGCAAGAGTTCAATTTTATTGAAAGTCTTGCGTGAGAACATACACCCACCGGCCGAGTGTTGGGATATCCCATGGGTGCTGTGGGCTTGACTCATACAGACACTCACCACAGCATTCTTTGGGTTGGCCTGCTCATCCCTCATATCTCGCAGCTGTTGGGATGTTGCGGTGTGAACTCTGCTCAGGACATTAAACCAGCCGCTGAAAGAAGAAAGGGATGGAAGCAAAATATCCCAGTTAGCTTATCTTACAGTGTCTCCCCATACCTGCGGTAAAGTGATCTGCTGTCTAAGAGTTAAAGGGACACAGAGGAGGTTCCAATAAGATAAGATAGAAACAAAACATAAATATGAATACTTAAAATTGAAAGTTATTTGTTTTTAAAATTATCCTCTAGTAATAGAAAAATGCCTTTGAATTTATTAAATGTTGGCTGTCTCCCACCTCAAGTCTCCCCTACAAGACTGACCTGAAGAAAGTGTAAATTCATAGCTGTTTTCCGATTATTATACAACATTTTAAATCAATTTCAAATATTAATTGTTTTATTGGTAAATTACTATACTACATAATTAGGATCTCTGCTGTGGCCACTTAAAATCAGAAAAAAAGCATCAGAAATCCATCTAGTAAAGGAATACAGGAATAGCTCTATATTATGGTTTCTATTTTGGCACTTATTCTAAATTTAGCAAGTATTATATTCTTGGAATTTGACCGCAGATTGTAAATAAAAATGATGTAGAATAAATCAGATTGTAAGCCTTAAGCAGGCAGCACTGTCTATTTATAGCTAAGGGAACAAATATTGATTATGGCGTTAACCATCTGATATTTCTAATTAAAAAATTACTGCACTCTTTAAACTTTAAGTTTACACATTTTGTTAATGATTATAACTTGGGATACAGACAAATAAGAAGTCTTTATATTTTAGAAGAGTAAAGACTACCTAGGACCCCACAAAATGTAATACTTTTTGATGTAGACCGAAAGTCTGTGGTGTTTTAAATAAAAATAAAAAAATAAAAACTTATGCTTTTTTGTTTTTTATTAAAAAAACAAAACTTTGTGATGTATACTATAACCGATTATGTTTGGTTTGTGTTTTATTTTCACATAAACCTTGAGAATGTACTCCAAATGTACTATTAAAATCTTTACTGAGGTGGGTTTTATCAGAACTGGGCTTTTTGTCTTTCATTCACAGTTCTGGTCGCAGTGTCATTGCGCATAAACATGGAGTACATCATATTATATATTCTCGGATGTTGGTTCCATACCTCGCCTCCTCCGGGGTCTCGGCCACAATGTGGTAAGTTCTGTCTTCTGTAACAACGTCCAGAGCATTTTCCTTTTCATGTATGTCTATAATTGCCCTGAAAAACAAAACAAAAATAATATAACCAGGGGCCTCATGAAGAAGCACAAAATCTACAGGGTCCAATACTCAGAGTTCTCTGCCCATTACAATCTGTGTACTTTATGGTGTTTTAGCATTGCAAAAATGTCTGTCTTTTCAGTTTCAAAAAGGAGGAGAGATTTTCTATCACACTTTGCTAGGTGGTGAGAAGTATGAAACTCCACAAGGTGTCATGCAGCAGAATGAGTGATGGTGACTGTCTATGCACTACAAAGCCTATAGTTGTCTTATATGGATTGGTACAGTTTATACAGTTTTTTTTTACCACTTTGTTATCTTTCTAAAGCACAGTGTAAAAACATTTACTGTACCAAGGTGTCCAATTTGGTGGGAACTTTGGGCCTAGATGACTTTGTTCTAGTGCCAGGTGTCTACTCTGTTGAGCTTTAGTGGAAACAGAAACAAATTCCACTCCCTCCTTGTCACACCCCCTTATGAAGCTGCAACTCACTTGGCTGTCCGAATATTGATGGTGCCTCTCAGCCGCTCCTCACTGTCATTCTCAAAGTACATAAGTTTGGATTCTCTTAGGACAAACCAACGGCGCTTCCAGTTGCGTCGTGATAGTGTGGACATCCCACCACCCTTCTTGTACAGCCATCCAGACTTAAGAGCTTCCTGCTTGGTGCGGAACCACATGAAGGTCTCATCCTTCAACACACACCAGCGCCTCCTCCAGAGGTTCATCAGACCGCCAGCTAGTGGAACAAGCACCTTATAGAGTCATGTCATAGATTGGGTTACAAGTTTAACAAACATTTGTTTATCACATCTTTCGTTGAGTTGGTATGCATTAAAAAATCCAGCTGATGGGACCATACATATATTTACTGGTACAGATACATCTCACAAAGTATCCTGGTGGAAATGTATTTTTAAGGGCCACTGTACTCCAATAAAAGTTGTTTTTCCGTGAAACTTAACCGGTTGAGAGTGTAAAGAATTAAAGTTACAGGAAAACAAATATTCCTGGAAACAAAGTAAAAGGGAAGCTATGTGACTGTCTTGAATGTAAAAGTTTAAGGTTGTTTCAGTATAAAGTACCGATAGAAAACTAGATCAGGTAATTCAGATAAAGGGCTCTCCCTGAGACCAGGTTCACACTTGCCCTCAAGTCGCTGACCCATCTTAGCCTTGGATAGATTATAGAAAGTCCGTCAGCGCAGTGTATTTTTTTAGATTGACCCCTGGCATGTTGATCCTACCTTTCATATAGAGATAACTGTGGAAATATGGTGGGCCTCCTCTATTGAATAGAGTGACACGTCCAGTTGTAAATTCTTCATCTGTATCAATATGGCTGTCGCCTTCTTCATCACTGTCCAAAAACTATAATGAGGGGGAAAAAAAATATTTAAAACTAAAATGTAATTGTATTAAAGCTAATGTTTCATGGATCACTGAAGTGCCACAGTTGTAGTTTAAAATTAGACTTAATAAATTAAAATTCTATGTTTTGAGTATTTTTTTTAAATATTTTTCCAATTCTGAACGGTTACTCTTTAGCAATTAAGCTGCTCAGTTGAGATGTTTCCACATCTAGAGATTGGGTAAAGTGAATAGACTGGCATTAGTCCTGTTGAAAGCAGTGGCACAGCAGATTGCCATATTTCAACTGAAGCAGCTCAATTCAAGATTACCTCTAAGTTAGAGGAACAGGAGCAAAAAGGTGGGCTTGACCCATAAGCCAATTGGCAGTAAAATAACTGTAGGAGTCAGACTTGATTTTTTTCTTTTCATTAAATGTATCCATAACAAATGTTAAAGGGGAATTTGCATCCAAAAACAAAATGTTTGTAAGATACCTTAACAAGTTTAATGAATATTGAACTTATTTTATTTTCTGCACTCAATTATTTATCAGATATACATACACTGGTGTAAATCTCAAAAATGATTTGCTTTAGAAAGTAATTGCTACTACAATGTATAGTCTGTTTTAATGCTCCTTCAAAAGAAGCTAAAATGTTTTTGGATGATCAGGTCCTTTTACAATGAGCGAGAAGTATTAAAAATCACTTCAACTTATTGGTGGGCACAAATCTGCTCTTTATATGCGCGTTTAGCAAATATATTAAATTGTTTATTTCATCCTTCCATAAAAAGATAGCGTTCATTCCTCCCATCTTGAATTATAAAGTATTATACATTGAGGTCCTGATCATAGGTGACAAAGTGTGGTAAATTTACTTGACTAATCTAAGGTGGCCTTTATTATGTAACATTTCTAGAAGTTTTAAGCCTGAGACAGGGCAGTTACTTAATTACAATCCCACTTCAGTCTAAGCCAGGGATTGTATTGCACTATACTGCGGGTAGGCAAGTTTGGTCAAGGACACTTAGGCCTGGATTTGTGGATTTCCTTTCCATGCACAGGTGAGTCAATCAGGATGACTGAAGAAGCTATAGACTCACCTGGGTGGAGCAGGGATATCCTCAAATCCTGGTCTCTGTGTGGCTCTCCAGGACCGGATGAGGATACTGATACTACTACTACTTTTTAAATAATACAAATTTCAAACACAGGTAGTCTACAGCATAGTGCAGACTGTTGAATCATATCAGTGGACCATTAATGATAAAAACATTTTTTTTCCAGAAAACTCACCGAATCCATACTGCCAAAGCTGCCAGGTTTGGAAATCCGCAAAATCTCTTCATCAGTCAGGTGGCCATCGCTGGAGTTATGCGTATCGTTAGAACCTGGTGGCGCCTCATCAAACTCCTCATGGTCATAGTCGGACTCCACGTCTGGAGGGTAGCTGTAGATGGGTTCCTGAATTTCATCGCTGTTGCTTAGAGTGTCCGACACACATTGATAGATACTCTCAGATTTATCAGAGAGGGCGCTATAAGCATCCTGGCAAGATGAAGGCGCCGCTGGGAAAACTGGAGTATCATAACTGTCACTCTGCTCGTCTGGTAAATCCAATGGGATTCTTGTGTAAGTGTCCTCCTCCGAGAAGCTCTCACTGTTCCTCATGTCATTGTCCTCCAAAAGCATTGGTGGTGGAGGCAGTGGCATTTCATCATCCGCATGGAATCCTTCATCTATCTCCTCCTCCGCCAATGGAGCTACCAAGTTACCCTCCATATTCAGAGTTCGGTCAATTCCATTCTCCAAGCTGTGAGAGCTCTCATCCAAATTCCCAAAGTCCAGCAGTTCTAGGAATTCCTGAGCCACCCGGGATGCCTCCTTCTCCAGCTTATGGATTTGCTCCTCCCTCTGCCGGGTCACCTCATTGCGTGTCTCTGTGCAGGCGATTGAGACACCATCCAGTTTTTGCTGGGTGTGCAACTTCTCTATCTCCTTCTCTAACCTCAGGATCTCCTCCATCTGACGTCTCTCCTCCTCCTGGAGCAAGATATTTTCTAGGTTTTTAGCCTTCTCTTGTTCTTCCTAAATAGAAAAAAACAGTTATGTCCATCAATAACCACCTTGGACCATATATACACTACAAAGTACAGGTTTGGGGAACTTTTAGAGAAATCAAATCTTCCAATTTATAACTCCTAGGGCAAGATGGAGGACCTCTCCATTCTTTTGTTATCTTATTAAATATCTGCTGTTTATTATCAATTAACATCACATTGCTTGAAGGGTCAGGGATTTGTTTAATGTATAATATTATCTTGTGAGAAACTTGAATGACAATACAAAATGGTGTTCGAAAGATTAGAATAAATGCAGAAGTAAATTATTATCATTTTAATGGACACTGCTTAAAGCAAAATGAGACACTTTGCCTTTAAACATAAGAGAATTAGACATCAGGGAGGAATCGTGAATTTGGATATCTATTCAGTTCGGCTTAAAGACTGCCATTACAAAGTGACACTTGACCACAGGACTGAATAGAGCGCAATCCCCAGCCGGATAACCTCCCCCTTTAGCTACAGGCAAACTGGGAGTCTAAGATGCAAGTGTCCATGACTCCAACAAGTCTGCTAAACTGAACTTTTTGTAAAAATGCTTCTATATAGTTCCTAATGTTTGAGAAAAAAATATGTTTATGAAGTACCTAATTGCAGTAATCCCTTCATTTCTAGCCAGGACGTAAATAAAATTAATAAGAGTTCAAGGGCACATGACTGGAATATAAATATATTACAAGGAAGAGTCCAGCAGCCATATCTGTAAGTAACGTCTCACAATGTTGTGTTCCAATTTATTTTATTACTAGTTTTCAGCAACATCAATGTATTATTTCTTTTTTAAAGGGACAGTCACCAACCTGTGCAGCTCGTAACTCGGCCTCCAGTCTCTCTTGTTCCCTAGAAGAGAAGAGCAGTATGGTCAGAGAAATACCAAACAAAGCCAGCCTTGTTCTATTAAAGGTTACAAGTGAATCCAGAGAGATAACAGACTGAACAGAGATAGCGCGTGGTGTGATCGTCTCAGCATGGTCATGCGATGCTCTGCAGGGAGGCAGCGTGGTCATGCGATGCTCTGCAGGGAGGTAGTGCAATAATCTTGTACAGAATTTGTGCATAATAAAATTAAAAAATCTGTACTAGAATCCCCTCTGCAAGTCCTTTAATTAATAATTAATTAATTAATTAAACCTTTGAAGTGTCATAGTTATGTAAAAAAAATAAAACGATATGGTTGCGCTTAGGATAGGCGAACATTATATAAAATGATGGTTCTTTCGCATTTTCTGCAATATAAACGTTGTCCGCTTTCTTATTTGTTGGTGAGAATATGTATAGCATACTCCTTGCAATGTATTTTAAACTGTTCTTCCAGACTCAAAATGTTTAACTGCTGTACTTAAAATTTACCTTTAAAGGGATATGGAAGATTCCTGGATTTTACTAGGTATGCAATATCCCTGTGTATCTATTTGCTTTTATATACTTTATCTTATTAAAAGTGATTTTGGGCAGAACCCCCCCCCCCCCCCAAAAAAAAAACAGAACTTATAATCAAACATATTACCCGCTTGGGACTGCCCTCTGCAGCTCATGAAGACATATACTCTACTGTACTGCCTTATACTAGTCAATCAGTAACCATCTCCTCACAACATGCTGCTGGGACGTGGTCCACTACACTGCCCATCAACACCTACAGAGTCTGTGTCTGCATACACTGCAAAGGGCAGACCCATACAGGGACTGTTTGCTTTGTTTTTACTGCCTAAGCACTTTTAAATTATCTCTTTAAATACTTTTAACAATAAATTGTGTAAAACCGTATCAATAATGCAAAAAAGTGAAAAAGTAACATTTAACACAATTTGTGAATGGGGTAAGGGAAAGGTACAAAAAATAAAAAAGGGATAAAAGAGGCATCTCCTTTCGTGGAAAATAGATGGGTAAGAAGTGGAGGCAGTGACATTTTTTTTTCTGGGCTCCAAGAGCTCTTCAGGTGGTGGCTGTAGCCATGAAATTAAAAAAAGAGGGTTGCTTCTCGGGAGGAAAGCTATGGCAAGTCTGGACAAGCTAGTAAAAAGTAAAGATAGTACATTATCAACAAAAGTCCTCAGTTAGATATATGGTACTCCCAGTAGTAACATACAGATGTGAGAGCTGGACCATAAAGAAGTCTGAGCACCATAGAATTGACGCCTTCTAATTATTATTGTTCGAGAAAACTGCTTAGAGTCCCTTGGACTGCAAGAAGATCCAATCAATCAATACTATAGGAAATCAAGACATACTGTTCACTGGAAGATTTGATCCTGAGGCTCAAGCTCAAATATTTTGGTCATATCATGAGAAGACAGGATTACCTAGAGAAGACCCTGATGCTGGGAAATATTGAAGGAACATGAAGAAGAAAGGAAGGGGACAACAGAAGCTCAGAGTGGCAGTAGCTGACACGTGCCTGGCGTGCAGCGGCCCATAAGTTCATGGAGAGTCGGCCACGACTAAACAACAACAACAGGAAATTGGAAGCGGAAAAAGGTAGATCGGAAGCAACCATTTGTATTTGGATACAATATTTGTTTGATATGGACTAATATACATCATTATTATTATTATTATAACACTAGCGAATTGCCCGTCAAAAAATGACGGCAATGAAATTGTAAGTGAGCTAATGCTATTTGGTGTATAATAATAAAATAAATAATACATTAATAAATTAATATACTTTACCTATTTTGAAGTAATATATGCAGGAAGCATTGTGTTGAAGAGCAACAGCTCGTATGCTCACAACTATATATGTGACTAGAGAATTGCCCGTCAAAAAATGACGGCAATGAAATTGTAAGGTAGCTAATGCTGTTTGGTGTGTACTACTGAAATATATAATACATTAATAAATGAATATACTTTACAGCTCTTCAACACAATGCTTCAAAATAGGTAATCTGTTTTGATGTTGCTGCAGCATTAGTGGTGTGGATCTGCTGTGTAAGCGTGCTGAATGTATGCAGTGTAGTAGTGTGCGTGCGCAAGGCGAAACCGTTCGCATAGTTGTGTACCGCATTGTTCTAAAATGGCGGCTAATGTGTGGTATTCGTCTGTAGCGGAATTTCCATAGGTGTTTTGTGGCGTTTTGCGTGTTTAGAGTGCTGTAGCCTCGTTTTCGTTTTGTTCGGCGGCCATTTTTTCTCTCGCTTAGAGAATTTTTTAGTGTCTAAAGTCTTTTATTTTGAGTTAAATAAAGGTGTAAGTTGCTTTTTTGAGGTCCTGGATGCTCCCTCTTGCTGTAGGTAAGCTTTTTATGTATGTGTTGTGTGTATTTATTGTGTTTTTCATTTTTTCATGTCCGCGGGTTGCAGCCGATTTTTGCGAGGTCGTAATGTGTGGTAACGTGTCTCGTATGTTGTTTGCGTTACGACATAAAGTTTGCGAGGGTCGCAGTTGCTGGCAAGGAGCGCCAAAGGCGCTCCTTGCCAGCAACTACGGCCCTCACTTTGCAAGGGCCGCGGGCTCGCTACTTGAGCCCGCAAGCGTGAGCAACAGCTTGTATGCTCACAACTATATATGTGATTATATATTCTTCTTGAAAGTCATAGACTCGACATTAACACAAGTATATGATTTTTATAGAGTAATGACATTATATTGATATTTTTTATACAATGGTTCCATACATTTACTAATGTCTAAAGAGATGTTTTCAGGTCTATGTTTTTTTTTTCCTTTTAAAAGATGTGTAAACCAAGGAAGTCATTTGGTTTCAAATGAAGTTATGGGAGCACCAGTTTTTCCATCTCAATGTTTTCCCGAATGTTAGCTATAACCAGGTCTAAGTTTGGATTTTGTGGGACTTCCATAGTTCTGCCGCAGATCTTCTTGCGGTTAAGTTAATCTCTGCAGCGAAGTAGTTTTGTTTTCTTGCATTTTGTTCCTAGGGTCCAGATAAGAACTCCTTAATAAAATAAAGTACTTAATACTAAATATATTGAAAGCTCCTGGATGTTGCTAGATATATAATATCCCTCTATCTTATTTTTAGGAATACAGAAGTTAAAGTTAGATAAGAAACCTGAAAGGAACAGTAGGTGAAGATCAGATCTGAATGTACTTCTGTTAAAAAACATTCTCTCCTTTACTTTTGACAAGAGAACTCAATTGCAGAGTAAACCCCATAGGACAACACCCCATCATGATACTAGCAGTGTAGATTGGTATCCCCCACGCTCCATGACATAATAGAAATGATCAGAATATATAGATTTATTCTGAAAAAGTTCCTGTCTTGCATACCTGCTAATGTGATTTGGTTACATACCTCATAAGCATGTGAAGCTTTTACCAAATTACAATAGGTTTTTAAGGCAGGAGCGTTATCACTTTAAAATTTACAAACCAGAAACACCACAAAAATTTGGAATCTGGGGATTTTTTTTGTTGGTCATTCTGAAATTTCCCCAAATTTCCAGTAGTCGTAAAAAAAAAGTCACTGTAGCCCTAGACTGGCAATATGTGTATTAGGGACCAACGTCATAAAAAATGGGAAACTTGGGTTTAGAAAGGGAACCGTGTAAGATTTCATGAATTATAAGCCCAGTTTAGTGCTCATATAAAAGTTTTATTTGATTTATTTAATTTATTTATCATACTTTGCTTAACAATACTTATGATATGCAAGGCATTTTTTTAGCAGATATGCTTTTCTTCACCTCCCCATCAGGTGTTAAAATAATGGGATAAGATCTGCCCAAGAGGTTGTCCTGCTAAGAATCCTTATCTTTCCTCTACCTGCCTCCTGGACAGATCCTCTGCCACATTTAGGAAATACCCACTTTCTGATGGCACGCGGTTTAACGCCCTCTGCTAGACTAAAAGTATACGCTCAGCATTTCCTGTGAGGTTTAATATTTTTATGCAAAAAATAACTTTTGTAATGGTTAAAAAATGCGTCACCCTCTATGGCATATATACAAATACTGGTTAAATTAAAAAAACACTAAATACAAACAAAAAATGTTTTGGGACAGAACAGTTGCCATTAAATCCAGAAGACAGACTTATGGGCTTGTGTTCTACAAGTTCCTCCCTACCTCCTCGCCTCTTCTTCTCTTCTTTTCGTCTCCTCTTCGATCCTCCTCTGCTCCTCCAGCTCCCGTCTCCTCCTCTCCTCCTCCTCCTCTTTCCTTTTTCGCTCCTCCTCTTCCCGGCGTTTTCGTTCTTCTTCTAGCATCTGCTGATAGATGCGCCTAGCGGTCCTGCCCCTCCAGTGCTTCTGGAACTGTAGAGCGGACTGGCGGAGGCGTAGGAAGGTCGCTCTCCAGTAGTGCGCCCGGTAATTCTTTTGAATTGTCACCACGCACAGTCGCACTTGTTTATAATACTTCCTATTAGGGAGAAGAGATGGAAATCAGTGAGTAGGTGGTTTTGAAGAAAAATAAATAAATACATATATAATAATAATAATAATAATAATAATAATAATAATAATAATAAATTATTATTATTATTATTATTATTATTATTATTATTATTATTATTCCAATTTTGATCTCATATCATTAGTTTAAGCCAATACAACTCAGGGTAACAGTCTAAGCAGGGTCTATCTACATGTGTAACCCCCATAACTAACAATAAAACACATTTTGGGTATAACGTGTGTAACGGAGTTGGAACACGAATCCAATATCTCTGCTGGTATATGGTAAAATATCCAAGAAGCACTACAGTCTCACCATCCCCAACCTCCCATATTGGACGACACTCAATTGGGAGTCAAAAGAATACGGACTTTATTTTGTTATGTGCAGAAATATATATACACATCTCTTCCCACAGGCAATACACATCCCCCATAGTTGGCCACACAATACACATAGAGGGACAATAGGTGGGTCACACCTCCCTGATGCTACCTGGCAACTTTGATACAATCAGACATTGATTAGATCATCCTTCCCTTTGTTCCATCTTCACAATGTGAACACTTCACACAATGGACCTCTCTTGCTTATGAGGAGCCCTTGTAATAGGATTATCTATTATGCCAAGGTCTGCAATAGTCTGGGCTAATATTCTGCAGAGCATAAACCAATATACATACAGTATAACAGTAGGATCATATTTTAACCATAATAATTAAATAACAACAAAACAGGGTAAAACAGTGATGGGTTCCGTTACAACATGTTTGTGACAACAAGGAGGAGGCAGCCACCATCACCAAAATACCCTAACCTGCCCACTGTTGGGAGAGGCTTTGTTTTTCTCCCACCACCCCTGCTACGACAAAGCCATACAATCTGTAAAGAACACCTTATGAACGTTAACAACATTGTGAAATTTAAACTTTTTTTTTGTAACCGTGGGAGGATGGGAACAACTGGACTCGGACTTGTGTCTGGCAGGGGGCAGGAATGGCACAGTACACCAACCTGACATTCTTGCATTCCTTAAACATATTTGTCCTTGTGTCCCCTTTCTTTATTTTCTCACATTACCCCCAATTCTTCTTCCCTACAACTTCAAAATTAACTTTGTCCTTTCTGACCTCTAATCTATTCACAAGTAAATGCTTCATAACCTTCTTATATGTTTTTATCTCCAAAGCAATATGAACCAATTCAAATACAATTCAAAGGGGGGGGGGCGACTAAAATGGCGTATGGTCGAAAAACAAGGCTGAGAACTGGACACTATGTTCTACGGGAGGTCTAACCATGGATGGATAGTGATGTGAGCACCGACCTGGTCCTCCTGCTTACTTCTTCCCAACACACCTAAGCATCCTACTAACCTCACTTGTGGCTTTCTGCATTGTTTGTCAGCTTTTAAATCAAATGATATAATAACCATCAAGTTAATTTCCTCTAATTTTATCCTCAAACTACCATAAAGTATGTATACTACATTACATAGTTTGTGCCTGAAGTACATCATTTTCCATTTTGTTCCGGATTTAAAAAAATAAATAAATCCCACATACTTGATCATTTTTCAATTATTTATTTTTTTAAATCATTACACATATGATTTGCACCTCGTGGAATGACCACCATGTTGCAGATTTTGTCTCATCTACAAATAGGCAGAAGAGTCAGAACAGTCACAAGTATCACCCTGCGAGCTCCTCCAAAAAATGACTGCAAGCATGCACATCCTCTACACACTCCTACCTAGAGTAACCTGGCCAACTCCTTCACCGTACCACCCCTTATACTAGGAGTAATGTTTCACGCTCCTGCTCCGTACCGCCTCCTATACTAGGAGTAACCTTGCACGCTCCTACACTGTACTGCTTCTTAGACTAGAATAACTTGCACGCTCCTGCACCGTACCACCTCCTAGACTAGAGTAACCGTGGACGCTCCTGCACGATACCCCCTTTCTAGACTACAGTAACCTTGGATGCTTCTACACCTTACCACCACCAAGACTACAGTAACCTTGGATGCTCCTACACCATACCATCTCCTAGACTAGAGTAACCTTGGATGCTCCTACACCATACCATCTCCTAGACTACAGTAACCTCGGATGCTCCTACACCATAGCATCTCCTAGACTACAGTTACCTTAAAAGCTTCTACACCTTACCACCACCAAGACTACAGTAACCTTGGATGCTCCTACACCATACCATCTCCTAGACTAGAGTAACCTTGGATGCTCCTACACCATACCATCTCCTAGACTACAGTAACCTCGGATGCTCCTACACCATAGCATCTCCTAGACTACAGTAACCTTGGATGCTCCTACACCATAGCATCTCCTAGACTACAGTAACCTTGGATGCTCCTACACCATACCATCTCCTAGACTACAGTAACCTTGGATGCTCCTACACCATACCATCTCCTAGACTACAGTAAGCTTGGATGCTCCTACACCATACCATCTCCTAGACTACAGTAAGCTTGGATGCTCCTACACCATACCATCTCCTAGACTACAGTAAGCTTGGATGCTCCTACACCATACCATCTCCTAGACTACAATAACCTTGGATGCTCCTACACCTTACCATCACCAAGAATAGAGTAACCTTGGATGCTCCTACACCATACCACCTCCAAGAATAGAGTAACCTTGGATGCTCCTGCACTACAGTAACTTTGCACGCTCCTTTGCAGTTCCAACATTAATAGATTTCCAAAGATTTTTAACGATAAACTGTTTTACTAGTGGAAAGGGTGATTATATATATATATATATATATATATATATATATATATATATATATATATATATATATATATATATATATATATATTATACACACACAGACATACATACGCATTGTGGGACTCGCTACTAAGGAAGACTGTAACAATAGATTTAATAAAAGGAAGTGGACTGATTGTTAGCCAATGGGTCACCTGTTTTCAGAATACCCACATGCGTTTTATTAATTCATTATAGCATTGACCACTACCACTTTTTCTGGTGCACTTTACCAGGTATGAAGGAACATAATAAATTCCCATATTAATTCTAAGCCTTTCCCCTGTAGCACTAACACCACAGTAGCACTGCACTCGCATACATCCTGCTTCTTCTACCAGATCAACATTACCTACTCCTGCATCCTGTTCTCTGAACCCAAATAACATTACTTACTAAAAATAGCAAGCTTGGCTGTAAACCCATCCAGTCTTGCTCCAATCACAAGACAAACCTCAGTCAGCATTTTGTATAAAGCTCCTTAAAGACAGGGAATGAAGGAAGCCTGGCAAAGATTGTATCTTAGGCTGGATTTGAACATAGGAGACATAGTAAAGGAGTATTTATTTGGCACATACGATATAATTATACAGATGTACTTCTGTATATGTTTTATACTTTGTGTTCAACAAGAAAATTGCAGGTGAGGCTACACTGTATAATATGAGCATGGGCCCGTTATCACTGCTAGACAATGAAAAACAATTGTGGTACTTTCGAGCTTGAAAAATAGTAATTATGTGGCGTCATTTTTCCACTTGGTACTCTAATTGGAGACTGCACCTTAGATATACGTCACATATATACATACACTTATATGCAAAAGAATAATAGAATACAGTAAATAGTACATTTGTGTTAATGTTGTTTAGACATTCAATGTGAACAGAAATGCACAAAGGGTTTACATACACATACACACATATATATATATATATATATATATATATATATATATACACACACACAAACCTATATTGTAGACTATATACAGATAATTTATAATTCACACCTCTATTCTATTGAATTGACATCATTTATTGACAATTCAAGTCTCAATTCACTTAAAGCAAAGATTTCAATAAGATATTAACTCTGAGCTGTTAAATGAGCCCCCACCCACCCCCCAAAAACTTTCTGAGAAGGCGGTCAGACCTCACCTTGCAATATATCCCTGGATGTGAGCTCTGATCAGACATGCCGCCCTCCTCAGCTCTTCCGCACGACTCTTCTCCAGTTTTTGTTCCAGAGACTCCTTCAGGAAGACCTGTGGGTTAGAGGAGAGGCGTCTCACAGTGAGCAGGGGCTATCAGGCAGGCTGCTGTGCACCAAGACTGCCAGGAGAGGAGCCTAGGGAGGAGACTGGGGAGAGGGGGAGATCCACAAGGATGTGATAGGACAATGCAAGCATGCAGACAAGGAGAGAGACAAGACACAGGATGGGAGACACACACACACGGATGCTTGCAGTGTGGGAGATTATATATATATATATATATATATATATATATATATATATATATATATATATATATATATATATATATATATATCTCATATCAATAAATAAATAAACACACACACACACAGGGTCTCAGGGTTATGGACGAGATATGTTCCTGAGAATGTCTTCATTTTGGTTTTGTAAAACTTCTAAAATGGTTCAGGGAGAGAGGGAGAAAGCAGCACAAATACACAGGATAGAAGGAGATGTATCACATATATAGTTCTCAGCAATACGGGTTGTTGCCAACACTTGCGGGCTCGCATAATAGGGCCGCATTTGCTGGCAATGAGCGCAAAAGGCGATCCTTGCGTTGGAGATTAGCGCCATAGGCGCTCATCCCTACGACCCCAAACGACATTTGGACCGCAAATGCGGACCCTCACAAAGCGAGGGTCCGCATTTGTGGAGGCTCTACGGCGCCTCACAACCCGTTACACACGACCACACAAGTGGGACTTTGAAAAAAAAAAAAAAGAACAAACACGCAATGACCAACTACGGACTTACACATTCGCCACCATTTCACAACACTAACGTACACAATGCAGAAGTATACAGCTACACTAACAGCTTCCACTCACGCATGCAGCCTATTTACACTACACACATTGCTGACACTTACACCTCAGCTCCACAACAGTGCAAACCTACATTGTATGCTGCAGCAACATGAAAACAGATTGTCAGCTCTTCAGCACAATGCTTCCTGCATATAATTAATTACAAATAGTATATTAATTTATGATTTTATTAATTAATTAATTAGGATTTTAAAAAAAAAACACACACAAAACAACAACAAAAAATTCACACCACCCTATCGCAAACAACCACAAACACCTTCACCGCGCCACCCACAAGGAGCGCCAACGGTGCTCATAGGACCCAAACTACACCAGGGGAGAGCCTTGCAATAAGCGACAAAACGAGATCACTGCGGGCCTTCCAATAAGCGCAAAAGCGCCTATGATAACAATAAAAACACCAACCCAAAGGCTCGCAATGAGCGCTGAAGGATCTCAGACCACCCAAAAAAAATGATGTTTGTGGCAAACAGCATTACCTGCCTTACAATTGTATTGCCGTCATTTTTTTGACGGGCAAGTCGCTAGTATAATATAACATCGGGATACGTTTTGTATAGGAGGCCCAACAGCATGGGATAGATACGCAGAAAGTGAGCATTATAAGACAGGAAAACAGGATAAAGGTATAATATACTATATAGTAGAAGTGACTATATAGGAGATGTACATAGTATGGGAATAGTACACATGACATAAAGATAAATGTGTGCAGTATAAGTCAAATACACAGGATAGGAAATATACAGTAAATGAATAGTATAGGCACACACCAGATAAGATACAAAGTAGGATATAGATAAACAGGACATATACGGTGTTTGTCCTGTGTACCTCTCCTGTACTGATCCTGTATACCTGTCCTATACATAGAGACACAGTAAAAGGATACATGGCAGTGAGGGTCTCTCACATGATGGGAATTATGCATAATATATAGATTAAGGAAAAATGGGAGAGACACAGATCAGAGGCACAAGTGCGGAGTGGGAAATCAGATCCATATTTCAAAGATGTACAGGAAAGAAAAGACACAAACAGGAAGGGAGAGACTTAGGGGGAAAGGAACACAGAGTGGAACACACCGGACAATGTGTGCAATGGGATGTATACAGGGTGCAAAGATGGGCAAGGTAAAGAATAAATAAAAAAAAAAGCCCAGGACGGAAGGACATATAGACAGGACAGACAGACACATAGGAGATGGAGCTGCCCCTCACACATCGTTACCCTGGATGCTGCATTGCTTGATGTGCATTGTAAGAGAGAATGCAGCTGTTTTTATGAAAAGAAATAACAAAGAGCCCCCCGGCACCCCCCGGCTTCCTTCCAGAACTTTTCCTTCCTTTTACAAACAATTAGCGGGTGCGAGAGCACATGGTACGAGAGGAGTAATATTATATGTGTGAGATGTGTGCTGAAAGTGATATAGGAGAGTAGGCTGTGAGCAACGACAGCGAGCAGCACAAGAGGGCCAGGCTGCGAGCAGCACAAGAGGGCAAGTCAGGGAGCTAGCTGCAAGCGAGCAGCGCAAGAGGGCCAGACAGGGAGCTAGCTGCAAGCGAGCAGCGCAAGAGGGCCAGACAGGGAGCTAGCTGCAAGCGAGCAGCGCAAGAGGGCCAGGCAGGGAGCTAGCTGCAAGCGAGCAGCGCAAGAGGGCCAGGCAGGGAGCTAGCTGCAAGCGAGCAGCGCAAGAGGGCAAGTCAGGGAGCTAGCTGCAAGCGAGCAGCGCAAGAGGGCAAGTCAGGGAGCTAGCTGCAAGCGAGCAGCGCAAGAGTGCAAGACTGGGAGCAAGCTGCAAGCGAGCAGCGCAAGAGGGCCAGGCTGGGAGGAAGCTGCAAGCGAGCAGCGCAAGAGGGCCAAGCTGGGAGGAAGCTGCAAGCGAGCAGCGCAAGAGGGCCAGGCTGGGAGGAAGCTGCAAGCGAGCAGCGCAAGAGGGCCAGGCTGGGAGGAAGCTGCAAGCGAGCAGCGCAAGAGGGCCAGGCTGGGAGGAAGCTGCAAGCGAGCAGCGCAAGAGGGCCAGGCTGGGAGCTAGCTGCAAGCGAGCAGTGCAAGAGGGCCAGGCTGGGAGCTAGCTGCAAGCGAGCATCGCAAGAGGGCAAGTCAGGGAGCTAGCTGCAAGCGAGCAGCGCAAGAGGGCTAGGCTGGGAGCTAGCTTCAAGCGAGCAGTGCAAGAGGGCCAGGCTGGGAGCTAGCTGCAAGCGAGCATCGCAAGAGGGCCAGGATGCGAGCAAGCTTCAGTGAGGATGTGACTGTGCTAGCAAACTCAGTGAACAAAAGCAATCTGTGTGATTAATATGGACAGTAATGTATAGCGAGCGAGTTGCGCACTTATACTACTCACTGTATCAGCTTGTGCTCTTACATTACAGTAGTTCTCACACATTAGTAGGAAGAGCAATGTAAGAGAGCACTGTGTGTGCTACAGTCAGAGAGAGTGAGAGGAGACTAATATTCTACCTCCTCCCCTATAGTATATGAATACATACAGTATAGTTTTTTTAAATAATATTTGTATTTTATCAAATATATTTCCCATTACATTTTAAATGCAATTGGATATTTAAAAATCAAAAATCCAGTGGCGGAGCTAGTGAATAAAAGACCTTGGTGCAAAATCAATTGCCCCCTCCTTTACAACTTCTCCATTGACCCTGCAGGAATCAATAAAACAAGGCAAAATACATTTTGATGGTCAGATGACCCATTCAGTGATCAGATCAGATAAAAATAATTATCTGTCTCCCGGCTTTAATGGGACTTAAACCAGCACATAACTACTTTGTCTGAAGGAGTAGTCCATGCATAACTTTAGATCAGTGTGTCTTAAAAACTAAGCAGTTTAAAAGTTAACGCTGATTGAAAAGTACCAACCTGTTAAAGACTGCGGCTCAGTATGCCAATTTGTGGATATGGGCTGCATAAGTATCCCAATGATGCTGACTGATAAGCCTGTACAATTTAGTTGGGGGGGGGGGGGGGGGGGGGGGGCTATGGCTGCCTCTGTGCAGCAGCATAGAAGACCAATGGCAAAAAAACAATTACAATGCACTATATGTTTTGTCAAATTACAAAAAAAAACATTATGTTCCTGTTGAATCCCTTAATAAATTATGAGTCCTCCTTAACCCTGGCCAGTAGTGTATTCTGTTGCTTTGCACCTGCTACACCAGCAGTTGCTCCGCCACTGTTCATGTCCCTTTAACAGTGCTAATACATCCACAGCGCGAATGTCACCGACACCACTAACATACAACATATGGAGCCGCTTCTGACCTTGAGGAGAACAAAGCCGCTCTCTCTGCTGCCGGACAATGCCAGGCTCTCTGTATCCGGGCAGGGCTGGCAGGGCTCCCCTGCTCCACTGTGCCCTGCTTGTGTCAGCCAGGCAGGGCCACCCTGCGCGTCATCTCAGTAATGTGACCTCCATATCTACCCCTCGCCCACTTTCACATACCAGAGGGAGGAGATTCTGGCAGCAGAGGGCACAGGACTCCCTTATCTCTAGGACACGCTCCGTCTTAAGATAGAACAATACTTATTTCATTCACACTGGAATATATTATACTGAACTAAACCAAAAATCACTGCTTCATTGTAACAGTTTAGGGAGAACTGCAAAGCCCAGAAACGAGCGTCGAAACAAATATGTAGGAACCAAAAAGTCCCATCTAGTCTGCACAACCTACATGGAAGCTTGCCTTATGCTAAAACCCAGACGTGATTATATCCCTTACAATGTGTTTGGGGGGAATGTCAGGGGGAGCAGGCTGCCCATAGATGCAGTGCATTGAAATATGCTTGTATATACACAGAAATGTCTATATGTAGTGATAATCATATATATATATATATATATATATATATATATATATATATATATATATATATATATATATATATAGAATAGTACATAAGTGATTCAACTTGAATGTCTAAAAATAAGTTGATAAAAACTTATTTCCTGCTCAAATTTCTCAGAAACACAGTATATGCACTGCAATCTGGGAAAACTGGGCGGGACATGCAAATTACATCTGTGTTCACATTTGAATGTCTAAAGCAAGTTAAAAAACCTGCTTCCAACTCAGAGATCCGAGAAAAACAGTTATTACATTGCATTCTGGGACATGCAAATGTGCCCACAAATGCCTCGCTCTTCATTCAGTAGCCATTATCAAACATGGCTTCCTTTAAGCTTATGCATGCTGTATTACACAGCTTTAATGCAGAGCCAAGGTTGGAATAAACATACATACATACTAAAAAATATTCATACCAAGTCAGAGGCGCTCATCAGAGAATGGACCAACCTTAATAGGTTAGTTCTATGGCCATGATAAGCCACTCGGAGAGCAACCTCTTTTAGCTCACTTGTGCCCTTCACAGGGAGAAATATCCTGTAGTATATCAATCTGGTTCCACTCACTAGAGTGGTCCAGCCCTGAAATACCAGGCAATTCTACCCTGAACAGGAGAAACAGCAAACCCCAGATGCGTTTCGGCCTTTATGGGCCTCGTCAGGGAGGTGCAGCTAAACTCCCTAAGGCCCAGTGAGCAAGGGGTCCACTTCTGGAGTCCCCTATTACCCTTAGGGAGACTAAACCCTAAGGGTAATTTGCATAAACAAAAAAACTAAGTCAGAGGGACCAGAAACTACCCCTAAATCTTCCAGTTTTAAACAATGATTTCTTGTTCTTGTATTCTTCTGCTTTGTTCTAAACTTTATTAAATAATTTGATCTGTTTTAAAGTTTCTATCATATCAATATGATAAGGGTTTTCTCATATCAGCACTCAAACCTCTATCAGATCTGCAGAGTAGGATGGCAGTGGGGTATTTCTAAATAGGCCAGCAAGACCCAGGCCACAAGTAGCATCTATTCAGGGGGCACCAGACAGTCTCAGGTTGCCATGGAATAGTTTATATGCAGGGGCATTTGTATCTGTAATTACACTGGTCACATTCTAATACACTGTATATAAGTATATGTGTGTTTTATAAATACACAGACATGAAAATGTGTTCAGAATGTATTCAATTTAACCTCAATACAGCGCCACTGTACAATAAAAACTTTGGATGGTGAACATGGCAAGTGGAACAAATTACTAGTAACGGGCATTGGGGCACATACATCTGAATTTGTCTCGTGCAGCATAATATTTACATATGCCCCTGCACAGTCAATTGTTCCTAGTTAAAATGTGATCTCAAAGTAGTAGTCTCTCCCCAAAAGATGTAGAACACAAAAGTAGCCCTTTAGGTGCTGTTAATATAGAAAAGGGCTCTCTAAAGAATTGTTAGATAGGGCCTAATAACAAAAAACACAACAACCTTTTGTCAGGATTGGGTACTTCAACATTGAAATTCGGACCCTTCAGGGATGGGTTGCTAAAGAACATGATACGCACAGCTTGGTATATATAGCTTTAAATAAGTCTAGTGTTAGACCCAGTCTATGTGCTGGGACAAGAAGCAGAAGCACAGACTGGCAATGCAGCAGACGATTGCAGCAAAAGCAAATATGGAGAAGCAGATATGGAACAGAAGGCAGGAACAGCACATAGGTAGTGGGATACTGGAATGAGCGGACAGACAGGAATGGCAGCTGTGTAGGGCACCGCAGTAGTCAAACAAGCAGAACACAGACTTGTAGCAGGCCTGCACAACAGAGTCTTACAACTGGCACTTTGCTGTGAAATCATCCAGATCTTAAAAGGTTACGCTAGAAAGTGATTGACTGAGCCCCAGCACCTTTTTGTGTCATAACTTCGCCCCTAGTCACTGAGGAGCAGATTCATCTTCCCTAGTTCCCCATGGCAGCCTAAAAAACTCTGGGTCACTTCAGGCTGAGGATTGACATGAGCAACTGGCCTAACAAAAACATGTACTCCTGAATGACTATTTTTATCATATACACAGGAATGAATGGTGTATTGTCCCTGCAGTTGGAGTCACCCAGAGGGGAATGCTTTCCATACAGGCATTATGATAGTGGCAAGTGACTAGAAAGTGTATTTGTGTACATTGCTAGCAGTTCATGTTACTCTACTGCCTGCTACCAATGTGCGTCAACGTTTTTCAGTTACTTCCCCCTGGGCGGCTCCCACTTCAGAGACAAATCATTCAGATGGTGGAGAGATTTTGAGCTCTTATAGCCCAGGGGCATGGATTTAAAAATAGTAAATCATTGCTTAAATGTACAATAAAAAAAATAATAAAGGTTTATTAATATCATGCTCTATCTAACCATTCTTTAGAGAGCCCTTTACAAGAACACTAAAGTGCTCCCTTTAAGACGTACTATAACAATACGCAGTTACTTAAATGTCCAGTCCATTCAAACAAGTGAGTTAGCTTTCCATTTTAAAACAAATGACTAATTTGTTCTTGATACAAAAGGGAGAGAGCTTTTTATCTTTGTTTTCAGCTGGGACTTATTGATCCATTGTTCATTGACTTTACTAAAAGCTCCTAACAGAGCCTGCATTAATGATAAAAGACAGAGGGATTACTATGGTGCTGCAGTTCCACTTGGGAGATAATAGAAAATAAATGTAAAAAGAAAAAATAAAGATTCTAGAGGTCTAATTCTTATATTAATCAAAAATCCCCTTACTCCCAGCATATATTATGTCCATACCTTTGTTTTACCCAGTTGCCATTCCTTCGTCGCACCAGCATAAGACTGCAGAAAGGCTGAACATTTGCTCTTCTGGTCATTCTCAGTTTTGATATTCTTAAAAAGCATCTTATACCTGAAAATAAAAAAGAAATCAGATTTTATTGACCTGAAGCACGGAGATGCAGACTTAAAGAAACGCAGATGTTCTTTATTTTAACTACACTGTTTTGAAGTGAAATGAAGAATGGGTAAAATGTATTTAGATGTTAAGTAGCCACTGCAGATGAAAGGAAAATGTCACCTATTTGTGAAGTATGCAAAACACTAACATTAGTAGAGGAGTAAGTCAAGGGCATTAATACATTTTTAGAGAAAAATCTGACTTTAGCAAACTGCTAGTGCATGGAAGCTGCCATGACAGCAATTTCTAGGCACGAAGGGCCGGTAGAGAGATGGGCAATTATTATTATTATCAAGCAAGTTCACCGAGCATATGAAGGGGCAAGAACTCAAATCTTAATAGGTAATCTGAATCATCTGAGTCCAGCCTCCTTCCCACTCCTGAATAGATAAGAATTAGCAAACCATGTCCCTGTTCATCTAAACCAGTGGTGGGCAGCTATTCAATTTAATTCATTCTGATTTAAAACTTGTGTTCAAGCAGAGGTATTAAAATGTTGGACTGTTGGTGGCCCTAGAGGAAGAGTTGCCCATCACATACCACCCCACTATTACAAGTTAGCAGCAATGTCCACGTCTCACCTGCTGATGAAATCCTGGTACGGTCTGCGCACCGGGTACCCGGCTCTTCGGATCTTCACAGTCTCCAGCATACCCGAGTATCGCAGCTGGTTCAGAACCACAGCGGGGTTGAAAGTGTTTGGGAGCTGAGAAAAAAAAGGAAGCGCGTCCATCAGAAAATAAAAAGCCAGGAATTAGCGCAAAATATAACTGTGAATGCGGAAACTAATACAGAATGTATATTTCAGACAGGGGGTGAATAATATTTTAGAGTTATAATTGAAAACTATAGCCGATATGTACATTATATACTGAATATTATTTAAAATAATAGCATAAAGGGAGGGGGCAATATGAAAGTTTGAAATAGGGGGTAGCATTTTGGAGTAAGCAAGGAAGAGGCTGTCCTTTCATTTAGGAGGGTGGAGGATTTAAGGCTTATCTGCAAAAAAACTACTTGTGGGATTGGAAGTTTGGTGGAGAAGTTAAGAGAGACTTGAAAATGTCTGGATTTCACTAGGAATATAATACTTGTATCTACTTACATGTGCTTTATTGTATGAATATGTGTTTATAAGCTATTTTTACTGCCTAAAATCAGTACCTGTCTGGGTCTGCCCTCTGCAGTTTATGAATACACAGACTTTAAAGGGTAGGTTTTCAAATTAGACCGTCAGTGACCTCTCTCAAGTAACATGTTGCAGAAAGTTGCCACTGATTGGTTACTGTACTTCTAAGAACACGTTCTTGATGAGCTGAGTTTTTTAAGCAATTCCTAATAAAGCACAGGGTTTTCTGGTGGTCCACTGGTTAGGATTCGGTGCTTTCACCACTGTGACCTGGGTTGCATTCCAGTCAGGGAACCAAGAGGTCACACCACCCTGAATGCAGGGTTGGGCCTGGTCAGTACTTGAATGGAAGACCACCCAGGAATACCTGGAGCTGTATACTGTGGCCCTCTGGAGAAGGAACTGGCAACCCACTCTAGTATCTCTGCCATGAATACCAAGTGGATCAGCATGGTGTGTTGAGATCCATGAGGTCACAAAGAGTCAGACACGAATGAACGATGCAAACACACACACACACAAGTATATTGTATTTCCAATAAAATCCGGGAACCATTCCATGTCTATTTAAACAAAAACAAAAAACTACCCTTCGCATTAATGGACAAAGGAGTTTAGGTAGATAAAATTAGTAGATCTGATGGACCTACATTATCATACGAGCCTTGGAAAAAAAAAATGTTTATAATATATTAAAAAAAATCAACTACAATTATTTTGTAAGTTATTTTAAAAGTACTCAAAAAAGGCAGACCAGAAAAAGCTATAAGTTCCCTATATACAGTGTCCATTACAGGTTCATGTCCTTGCACCATTATAAATGAGAGGTCTGCACATCAGACCAGTACTCACCTTGTCTGTGTTTGGTTTTATGCAGCGGATGAAGAAGGGGTTGGAGGTGCTGAGCATGGCCATAAGGGAATGAAGAGACTCCTTTAATAAAAAAAACAGGAAAATAACTAAACTACATTGAATATAATTATATTATTTCATACAGATTCTCATGGCTGCACGATGGATAATATCTTGTCATATGAAACACTGGGTAAAAAAACACAAAAAAAAATAAAAAACACAAGAATAGTCTCAATTTAGATTTGATCAAACAACCTTTTACAATTTCTTAAGAAAAATATAGTCTATGAAATGTCACTTTCAAGCAGATGACTGTATGGGGCTTGAAATTACTCAAACCTATTGGCCTAGAGACCGGGAGTTTGTCTATTTCACACAAATGGCTTTCATTAAAAAAAATAACAAAATGGCAAAGCTTCAAGTAAAAAGTTTCTCAGGGTGGCCGCTTCTTCTGAGTGAGCTTTAAAAAAAATATTTTCTTAAAAATTACAGATCAATGAGAATAGAGAATTACAAATATGAATGTATTTTAACCTATTTGTGATATATACAGAATTAGTTTGGGTTTTCTAAACTACAGGGTCTGTAGCAGTCTTGGTGGATGGGTAGCAGGAGCCCCCTCCCCACAACATACCCTGAACTGGGAGCTGACTGTTGGCTTCTTACGTTGAGTTCCCATTTTCAGGGTCTCCTCTCCGCTTCTGCTGGAGACTTTTTCAAACAGATCATAGATAAAGTCAATCCTATAATATAAAAAAAGATAAGGAATATTAGATGCAGAGTTTAAAACTAGAAACCCCAAACCCACATATACACATTGTTATTCTCAAAAGGCGATTTAAAAGAAATGGAGAATAGAATTATTTTTTTTGGTGTTACTTTATAGATTTATATCTGTGGGGTGGGGCTAATCAACTTTCCCCGATTTAAAACCTTTACTCAGGATCATCAGTTTTGCTTTTCTTCAGCGACAGGTTGTGCATGTACCAAAATGTTTCCTTTATTCCCCCCGCACCCCCTCCCCTGAAGAATACCACAATAAAAAACATTAAAGTGGAATAATACCATTCAGCTAAATATTTTTAGGCAGGATTGGTTAAAATGTCTCAATATTAGAACATTTAGAGGGGGAGGTTTAACAAAAAGCAGATTAATAGCTGAACTGCAGGGTCTATAAAGCTTCCTACTGACCATTAGTAGTGGAAATGCAATAATATTTACTGTACTGTCCAAGGTAGAACTAAGCCTGACCCTATGAAGAGAGAGAAAGAAAAGAGAGAGAGAACAAGCAAGAGAGAAAAAAAGAGAGTGAGAAAAGGAGACCAAGCAAGAAAAAGCGAGAGAGCAAGAAAAAAAGTGAGAGAGCAAAAAGCGAGAGAGCGAAAAAAAGCGAGAGAGCAAAAAGCGAGAGAGCGAGAAAAAGCGAGAGAGCAAAAAGCGAGAGAGCGAGAAAAAGCGAGAATTTACTACATATCCCAGGCCGCTTTGCAACACAGTAACCCCAGAGTTTAATACAAATGTATCAGCTAACCTCTGCTTCTTCCTGATTAGCATAAAATTCATAATTTTGTTTTTACCAATCTTAGCTGGGATTTTCAGGGGTGTCAACTAACAAAAGCCTCAGCTTGCAAACTGAAAAGATTTAGCAAACATCAGGGTGAGTTTGTCCATTTTTATTTTGGTATTTTTTCCAGCAGAAAAAACTGTTTGCATACACTACTGGTTCTCCTCTATCAGGTGCATTCATAATCCAGGAATCTTATATATGCCTCTAAGCTGGGCGATATTGTCATACAAAGTAAATGCACCCACCTGCTGTCCCTCAGCATGTTCAGGATGTCATCTCGGAACGTGTCTCTGTTCTTTGCTAGAAATCCTTTCACGTCATACATAACCTAAAAATGGACAGGAGTTTGAAGGGAGACAAATTAGATAAGTGGCGGCGATCTATACAGAGTCACATTATATAGAAAGTTTATAAAGAAGCCCTATACTAGGTGAAACGCGTGAAGTTCTGGCCAAGTGACTGTCACTACTGCGCTTGCTTGGTAACACCGACACTAATGTCATTACATTGCAACACCGTCTGATGAAGGGACTGAGAGATGCAGCTACCAACTGAATAGACTACAAGAAGATTACCTAAAGTCTGCGGTAACTTTCTATGAAAAAGAAAAAAAAAAACTTTTGTGCAAAGTAATCTAAAGACACTTCAAGACAGATACAAATAGCACTTTTAAATATTTATGCAAACCTATAGAAAATAAAAAGGACAGAAAGGTCCAACTGAAAATCACATGTCAATATATTTACTGATCAGAAGGCAAACAAAAACTGCAATGAATTGTATAAAAATGTATACAAGTTTATAATGTTTTTTTTTTTTTTTTTTTTAATGTAGAAAAGTTAAATAAACTATTTTACAGTAACTTTCAGCATATTTAAAAATGGACACGGAGGTCACATAAGTACATTATACCATTTTAAAGAATAAACTTGATAATGGTAAAGAAGTTTTACAAAGTAAACTAAATTAATCCTTTAAATACATGAAGCTTTTCCATAGCCTATCAGTATGCGTTGAGATTTTCCCTTTCCGGCGACCCCAGACATATCCATCTGCTCTGGACTTGCATTACCTGCCGTGACACTCACCTCCCCAGCATAGTGTTTGATCCCAAACTGGTGCTCCGTCACTCGAGGTTTCACATAATGTGGGTTATTCTGGGATACAAAGGAAACATTGACATTAATCTGCAGAATTATACTAGGCTTGGGAACCTTAAAAGAACAGCTTAATTACCAAACCTAGAAAAACAATGCAACCAACAGTATATACCAATAATTCAAGATTTACGACACTGAATTTTAACATCTTAGTCAAGACAAACAATGAACAAAGTTCAGTTAAAAACGTAATAAACTAAATATAATTTTTTTTTAATATTAAATAGTTGTCAAACTGCGAGACGTCGTCACGCTTTGCAAGGTGCGTACGACTTAGGTGATGAGCGCCACGGTCATAGTTTCCGAGCCTCCCGGAGCGAGCTGTTAATGATGAAGGCGCTCATCGCTGCGAGCCTCGCAAAGCAAGGCGAGCCGTTAAACTGTAGCACTTAGCCGATGCGAGCCTCGTGAAGAGAGGCAAGCCGCTAAAATATGAGACGCGGGACTTGGAACAAAAAAAATTACGAGACGCGGGACTTAGAAAAAAAAATAAAGATACGAGACGCAAAAGTTTACGAGATTAGCGGCCGAATAAAAAAAATAAAAAAAACACACTAAATACACCCAAACACATGACAGACAGCATGGGGCAACAGCCAGGACGTCTGTGAGGGAGGTGGAACGCGAATTTAACTCGCTTTAGATGATTTTCGACTACACACAAAAAAAACAAAAAAACAATTGCCTAAGCAGGGGGAAAAATGGTTGCCGAAAAAAATTAAAACGAGGCTACACGACCCCGGACCGCGCAAAACACTGCTTAACGCGTAGCACTTTACACATCACACTACGACCTACAAAATACAATATTACAAAAGACGGAAAATGCTCACGAGACGCGTAACACATTACACTTCAGTAAAAATTAAGGATTTATTCAATTAATTAACTACATTTACATAGAAATATATCTCTCTCAGAGGACCAAAAGTACACGACATGAGAGGCTCGCAATGAGCGCCGAAGGTCCTCACAGTACAAAACGGTTTCAATTAGTCTCAAACAGCATTCCCATGGCTTCAAATTTTATTGCCCCCTCATTTTTGAAAGGCAAGTCGCTAGTAATATTATATTACACACACATAGTACATAAATATGAATATGCAAATTTCTATCAGTAATGAGCCTCACCGCATGCTGGTTATTCAGCTTCTCAAGTAGAGTGAAGTCTGTTCCTTTAGGGAAACGGCTTTCCTCATTGATCAGCGCCAACAAGCCTAATTTCTTGGGGAGACAAATAAATTATTGCGAGAGAGGCAGACAGGGAAAAAAATGGAAAAGAGTGAGGTAGAATGACAGAGACAGATGGATGGGGAGCAAGAGACAATCCCATTAACATGTTTGACCCATGTATGGTCCAGCTTCTAAAGCCCCAGATTATTACCAAGAAACTCACCTTCTCTACCAGATCCAAACATTCTGCATTGTCCATCCATTCAATGGCTTCCCAGTTGATACCCTCCCTAGAAAGATAGATATTAATCCAGTGCTACAGGGAGAAACAAATAAACATAAAAACTTTACAAAAGCCTTATCTGCAGCAGTTGAGCCTAGTCACCATGTAGTAGAGTAGTGGTTTATTTCTACTGATGAGTGTTATATTGTCCATCCTCCAGTTAGCACCCAGTCACAGAGCAGATAGTGCTCAAATGAAAAAAAGACTACTATCTAATCATACCATAATTTAGATAATATTATAATCAATGAACCCTCTCACTGATCAATAGACTAGGTCTTGTTGGTTCATACCCACTACAGCATCAAAGTCCTTGAGTAGGTGACAAATTATTTTCATAGTATAGTATCAATCTAGCTAGTTCTATTACGGTCTGTAGGGCAGTATTTTAACAGTTTTACGTAGTGGAAGTGAAAGTAATCCGTTAGTAGTGTTTTATGGCTGCAGACATGTATGGGACTTCAATAAACCTAATAAGCACTGTCAAGTTGTCACATTTCCTACCGGTTGTACTCCAGCTGCTCCAAGGAGAAGATGTGTTTGTTGAAATATTCCTGCAGCTTCTCATTAGCGTAGTTAATGTTAAACTGTTCAAAACGATTCACCTGTAAATACCCAACAAGAAAAGGTAATTAACGTGTGGACAGTACTAAATTTGTCATTATATGGCTATTATTCTACAATGAATATGACCTACTAGAGGATGAAGTGTAGAAGAACTCTTGGAGAGGGGTCATCAACCTTTTAATACTTCCCACTGGTGCCGCAGTAACTCAATTCACCCTCTCATTTCTGGTTACATAAACCATATAACCCTTGCTATGTATCCCTGTACTTACTAGATAGTGATCCAGTCCTGACTACTATCCCTAGGATCCCTCACAGCTCTCCAACCAGCCAAGTGTGGTTCTGCGGGTCTCCGGCGTCTGACGTCGCTCGTCAGACACCACCTAGCTATTACCCCGCCGGCAACCATAAAAAGCTTGAAATGCCCACTAGTGGGCAGGAGGGACCAGGTTGACTACTACTAGTTTATATGGTCCAGGGAGTATTCTAGGCAAGACATTGCCTTTGATATGTTCTTTGATGGAGCCTCTTCACCGATCTATAATGAGGTATTAGTTTGAAGAACATGCCAAAGAAGCAATGCAATGGGCACAGTTTTAAGGACCACTGTAGATTAGAAAAATGCAGCAAAATAACAGCATCAACAGAACTGTAAATCATTGGGGTAAAACATCTTCTGAGAAAACCTTCATTTTAACTAATGCCTTCAGTACCTGGAAGCTGCCATGATGATAATGCTTCCGTTAGCACATAAAGTTGCTGGTGCAGACCAGGGCAAGAAGGGCTTGCAAGTTTAATTGCTAATGTCCTCTACTGAGCATGTATAAAAGAGGGGGAAGATGCAATCAACCAGTGGTTCAACAAATATTCCTCCCTCTCCTGAATAAACAAAAACAATTATAAGAACACCTCCCGCTTAGGCTTTAAACCAACAGTAAGTGTTTAAGAGGCAAACATGGAATCCTTCAGGCAAAAGCATTTTCTCTAAAAATGCTTTTATGCTCATCACAGATTTTTTCCCATATTATAGTGCTCCTTCACTAGTAAAATGTTCATCTATAATGATTTTTTTCAGTACATTTTCTCCTATTTAAGTTGAAGTTTTAGTTCTATTGTAGTAATGCAAATTTGTAGGCGCAACAGTCTTATACCACGGTACCAAATTCTTACAGGACAGGCTGCACAAGGCTGATATAGGTTGGACGGACTTCAGAATCTCAACTAGAATCAAATTAAAATACGGTATCTGGTGCATAATGAAGTGTATGTAAATAAAGGGTTAACAACACAAACACTAGGTGTTGTAAAAATAGATTGCGTGAGGTGATAAGGCTGCGCGTATTCGGTTGCAGTCTGGGCATGCATCTGTTCTTGCTATAGTATGCTTCATTAGATATTGCACAGCTCAGGGCTTTGGGAGCTAAATGCTGACAGTGCAGAAACATGGCTGGGCTTACATGAAATTGCAAATTACATTTTCCTTTCCAGAGTTGCTGCATTAAATGGGCTTAATATCACAAGTCTTTATTTTTAAGTTGACATGCTTTGGCCAAAATTTCACCAGGGTCTGACCCAGGTTCCCCATAAGGAGGACGGTTGGATCAGCCTTGCTTAAGTGTAATGTGATACAGTAGAAGTTACATGTATGCTGGTGACTGCAATTAAGACTTTGGACCCAATGCCTCAGCGGCGACTCAGTAATTAATGCCAATGATCTCCCCATAACAAAATATATGAACCGCTGTAGGTGCATAAGAATTGCGGTTTGTTTGTTTTTTGTCCAATGTGTAGTTGTTTGGGTCTGCCCTCTGTAGCTTATGCAGCTTAGAAATGCACAGACTGTCAGTGACCTCTCTCAAGCAGCATGTTGCAGAGTGTGGTCACCGATAGGAACTGGCAACCCACTTCAGTATCTTTGCCAGCACAACACAGACGTGCCTGGTGTGCCACTTCCATATGGTCACCAAGAGTCGGAAACAACAAAAATAAAATAAAGTAAACAAAAACGTAAAGAGAGATACACAGGGATATTATATTCCTAGTGAAACCTTCCATGCCCCTTTAAGTAGACATGTTAGATCATTGAGCTTGACTAGAACATGCAAGACTCTGATACAGTCGGCGTGTGTAGATGTTTTGTTGGTATCATATCCAAGTGACCATCGTATTTTTTCCTTGTTATATTTTTAAAATACCTGAAAATTCTCAAAGCCAAAAATGTCCAGGATCCCCACAGACTTGAAGTTTTCTTTGCCTCGGATACAAGCGTTGATCTTCCCGATGAGCCAGGAGAAGCACTGGGCATATAGAGCCATGGCAAGGGAGTCCCGGGAATCAGTTGCCTGGCACAGAGATGAAGAGGGTAGGTGAGTAAGATGAGAGAGCTGGTGGGAGCAGAGGAATCTCCCACTGAACTTGACAGAAATCATGAAAAGTGTAAAGACGACACACAAACATGTTAAAGGAACTCTGCAGTTCAAGAGAAAAAAAAAAAGAAAGAGAGAGACACTTGTTGTACCGTATATACTCTAGTATAAGTCGAGTTTTTCAGGCCTTTTTTTAAGGCTGAAAAAGGGCCCCCTCGGTTTATACTCGAGTCACCCCCTTTTCTCTTTCACCCCTTTTCCCTCCCCCTCCCTTATAATCCCCCCTCCTCAACCCCACTTTACCCCTCTCTAAATACCTCCCCCTCTCCCTTCACTTACCTTCCATCAGCAGCTGCCCCTCTGCGCATCTTCCAGCTGCGTCAGGGTCCCGACGCAGCCGCTGATGGAAGGTAAGGGAGGGGAAAGGGAGAGGGGGAGGCATTTAGAGAGGGGTAAAGTGAAGAGTGAGGATGAGAAGGAAGGAAGGAAGGGTGGATGAGGATGAGAAGGGTGGATGAGGATGAGAAGGGTGGATGAGGATGAGAAGGGTGGATGAGGATGAGAAGGGAGGATGAGGATGAGAAGGGAGGATGAGGATGAGAAGGGAGGATGAGGATGAGAAGGGAGGATGAGGATGAGAAGGGAGGATGAGGATGAGAAGGGAGGATAAGGATGAGAAGGGAGGATGAGGATGAGAAGGGAGGATGAGGATGAGAAGGGAGGATAAGGAGGGCTGCTGAGCAGGGGGGTTGAGGAGGGTGATAAGGGAGGGAAAGAGATACACGGGAGGGAGAGGAGGGATGAGACCCCGGGGAGAGAGGGCTTATACTCGAGTCACTAAGTTTTTCCAGTATTTTTGTGGTTAAATAGGTTCCTCGGCTTATACTCTGGTATATACAGTATGTATCAATATATCCAGCTTTGAAAACCTTTTTTGGTAATTCTGAATTTCAAGACTATTTATAAAGTACAGGAATCCATGTTGTGTTTGTTACATCACTTCCTCAGAGCCGAATCAGGAGTGTGTGTTTTGTCTGTCAGTGGAGAGAGGATGGGGAAGGAGGCAACAGGGAGGCTTTGTTAAGATAATAGGATAAGATTGAAATAGATACAACATCTCTCCACTTCATTGGCCCAGATACAGACACCTTGTATCAAGGAAACAAGGAACCAGAGAAAGTAGGACATGGTCAGGGCTGGAAAACCTGTCCTTAAATATTGGATTTTACTTTAAGAATCTTGGAGGTAGAGGGACATTTCCAGAACAAAATGGTCACGTAGAAGGTGTGTGGTTTCCCAGTGGTTAGGATTCGGTGCTTTCACCTCTGTGACCTGGGTTTGATTCCAATAACGGAACCAAGAGGTCACACAACCCTGAAGCCATGCAGGGTTGGGCCTGGTCAGTACTTGGATGGCAGACCATCTAAGTATACCAGAAGCTTTATGCGGTGCCCACTGGAGAAGGAACTGGGAAACCATTCCAGTATCTCTCCCATGAATAATTAGTGGATCAGCATGACCGTAGACATAAAGATGTGCCTGGTGTATTATGGGTCCATGAGGTCACGGAGAGTCGAAAACGACTGAATGATGGAAAAAAGGATGTATGCATTAGGCCCATACTGTATTTACAATATGATACAATATGTAAAAGTAAACAAAAAAAATAGTTAATAACTTTATGCCACTATTATGTAGAAGGAAGCAGTTTCTTTTCCTGTAAATTGGTTTCTGAAAGGCGACTGACTGCAGAGTGGTATTTAGCATCTTCTGTTAAAATTGTGCCAATCCTGCGGGTCAATGATTTCAAGAAATGGGAAAAATCTGGTTGTTCTAAATCGGAAACATCAACTCAAATAGGAGCTTGGCTATCCACAGTAAATAATATTTGTTAATACAGTAAAAACACATTTTTATATTTTATTACTTTCTAAATATTTGACCTATGATCAAGCATGACCATTAAAAATAATAATAAAAAAAAAAAAAAAAAGTATATTATAAATCCAGATCTACAGTAAGATTGTGTGGCTCTCTCACCTGCTCCACTGTGAGGGGGGAACTGATCTCTTCTCCTCGTAGAATCATTGATCTTTGGGTCAGAACCTCAGAGAGCTGGAAGGAGTCTAATCCCAGGAGGTCAGCAGCATTTCCGAGAACTGGAGGGAGGGGAGAAGAGAAGAGGGGAGAAGAGAAGAGAAGAGAGAGAAAGAAAGAAAGAGCGAGAAGATAAATAAACCAGTCCAATATACACTGGGGCAGAGAGGGGCGAATGTTGGGCCATGATCACTGGAAAAAAAAGATCAAATAACCTCCGACCCTTTAAGCCCCACCATATGAGCACATTAGCACAGAATGAGAAACATAATTAATCGATTACTTTCAATGCATTACAAAGATCAAGTTACCATATATTTTTTACATAAAACATGAAAATTGCATGATCTCACTTGCATTAAAGAAATAAATATAACTGCAGAGTAAAGTATTTGCTCCTCCCTTTATCTGATCAGTAAAGGGATACAAAGTAAGAAGAGGATTTGCAAAAAGATCATAAAAAATGAGCATTATATTATTTTATACTCGTCTAACAGAAAATACCCATTTGATTTTATTGTTCTATATTATTACTTCCCAGTGCTCTCTCTCCCTCTTCGCAAGAGGAGGTGCTTGATACAATCTGTATGTGTCCTCTTAATGTTGATATTTTTATTATTACACTTTATTTTTAAAAGCACTAGAAGTTTACGTAGCCCTAGGGATATTATATTACAGCAAGAAAGAGGTTTATATAATAAGTTGCCTACAGTATATTTTTTGCGTCGTTCAGTCGTTTCCGACTCTCAGTGACCTCATAGATCATAACACACCAGGCACATTTTTATATCCATGGTCATGCTGATGCACTTTGTGTTCATGGCAGAGATCCTGGAGTGGGTTGCCTGTTCCTTCTCCAGTGGGCCACAGCATACAGCTCCTGGTATTCCTAGGTGGTCTCCCAACCAAGTACTGACCAGGTCCAACCCTGCTTGGCTTCAGGGTGGTGTGACCTCTTGGTTCCTTGACGGGAATCAAACTCCAGTCGCAGCAGTGAAAGCACTGAATCCTAAACGACTGGACCACTACAGTATATACATAGGCGCAATACCCAAATAGAGCTCTAGAGGGCACATGTCCCACACAGACGATGGCCAAGACATCTTCCATGTACAATCCACAGAAGATATGATATAATGTTACACAAATAGTCCATAGGTGACTGGCCAAGAACACAATCACTCAATGGAGCATGAGGGGAGATTTATACAGTACAGGAAAAAAACAGGACAGTTGCGCTAACATCCCTTTAACAGTTAAAGGGCCACTATATTTCAACATTTTCTAGTGTGCATTTAAAAAAATATTTTTATTAAATACATAGGTTTTTTTTTTTGGTATGGAAAAGCATTGGTTTATAGTCTAGATCATCATTAAACAGTGAGAAGAAGTGGGATTTGTGTGTCCTCTTGAGGTGTGAGCCTCTGGACTGAAGCAACCTTGTGCTTTTATCCACATTCTTTTAAAGATAAGCAGATTAAAAAGTAACATGGAAATAATCAAATACCCTCTATCTGAATCGACAAAAAAAATATATTAAGTGTCAACGTGTTTTTTTTTTCTTTTTTCAAATGAACAAGAAACAACAACTATTGTGATGTTTAAAACATGCTCTTTTAATGCAAGTGTTCCATGGCCCTTTAAGACAAAATAATGCAGATAAGGCGCCACTTCAGGTTCACTACAATTCACCTGCCAGGTGCCACTTGTACTTGTGAAAGGTACAAATTCATGTACCAGGCGCTAGGCTGTGGTGACCACTCATACCTGCTTTGGTTGTTATCTGGGCTCCACCAGCTGTCATGAACTCCAGGTTTCCCAGCTGTAGGGTCCCAGATAGGAGCTTCCAAACCTCGTGAATCTCCTCGCTGCTGAAATCCATCACTTGCAGAGAAGTCTGGGAACACAGATAGGATCTTATCAGCATCAATAAACTATAGAGTGCTTTGTATTACACAATCTTGTGGTAATATATTTACCTTATTTTATGGAACTACACTTGAAAATATGGTGAAATATTTTTAGAATAGAAAATAACAATTCCATATGAAAGTTTATATAATAGATATATGTTGCTGTGGGATCTGCCATATTAACATCTGCTAATCCACTTCCTATATAGTTGGAGGTCGGGTTCCCTGGTGGTCCAGTGGTTAGACTTTGGTGCTTTCACTGATGTGACCAGGGTTCGATTCCAAATCAGGGAACCAAGAGATCACACCACCCTGAAGCTGAGCAGGGTTGGGCCTAGTCAGTATTTGAATGCAAGACCACCTAAGGAGCTGTATGCTGTGGCCTACTGGAGAATGACCTGGCAACCCACTCCAGGATCTCTAACACACCATGCTGGTCCACCTGGTATTCATGGTACAGTCCATGAGGTCATGGAGAGTCTGACATGACGACTGAATGATGCAAACACATGGTGGGAGGAGGTTTTGAATAAAAATAAAGTTTCTATCTGCACTATATGAATGTGACATGTACAACTACCAGTGCATTATTAAAATATATGCATATTTCATGGTTTATCCATCAGCCATTTATTCATCCAGCTGCCCTCCCTCACTGTAGCAGTGTGTGTCTCTTCCGGTCCTGAAAAGGACCAAAAACCCAAGCTCCCTGCAAATGAAAAAATTGTTTTTTTTCTTTGGTCTTCCAGATACAGTATAATCGACTATTTTAGACCCTGTTGGACAATCATGTTTGGGTATGAAGACTCTAGGACTCACCATGACCTTCTGATACATGTCCTGGTCATCGAGACCCTCTGCAGTTACACACCCAGAGGCGCGGAGATACTGGTAAGATTGGGGGTCGGAGAGAGACAGCGCTTCTGTAACAGACACAACAATGTGGGGTTATTAAACATCATTATTTTTTTTTTACCAGACTGTAAACTAGCTAAAACTTCACATATTTGTGAGGTATGCAACAACACAGCTATATAAAGACACAAGCATAAAAGCATTTTTAGAGAAAATCTTAATTTTAGCAGACTATGCATTGAAGCTGCCATGATCGTAGGTAAACTGTTAGGGTTAGGGTGAGGGTTAAGCTAACATTATAAGCTTAAAACTTCTTGCACATAAAAAAAAAAAAATCTGCAGCGATGCAAAATATTGGCAGCCCCATCTAGAGGTTGGAGGCCGCACTGCAGCAGCGGACCTGTCCCGACAACATAACAGGATAGATAAAAGCACGGCTTAATAAAATAAACATTCCCTGTATAGGCCTGCCCACAGCAGATTATTCAGTCTCTGTAGGGCTGGATGTGCCGCATAGATTCATAGCGTATCAGGTACCACGTTGTAGAATTTTGGTGAAATGGTCATTGATTGGTTAGTATGAGACACGGCACAAAGTGCCACAGAGTCAGCGTCTTCATGAGCTGCAGAGGGCAGACCCCAAGCAGGGACTTTTAGTTTTTGATTTTAGTAAATACAGAGCATATCAGCACTTTGTATATAATATGCCTGCTTATCTATTTACTTTTATGTACTTTATTTTATTAAGAAGTAAAATCAAGAAAACTTCTATATCCCTTTGTGTCTTCTTCCATTCTTAAACATGACATCCTTCAGGCATGAACAATGTCTACTATATAAATAATAATAATAATAATAATAATAATAATAATAATAATAA
Organism: Discoglossus pictus; assembly: GCA_027410445.1. NCBI lineage: Eukaryota > Metazoa > Chordata > Amphibia > Anura > Alytidae > Discoglossus > Discoglossus pictus. Next base: position 18,919,881 of record CM050173.1, on the reverse strand, counting down.
TAATAATAATAATAATAATACAAAGCTTTTAGCTAAAAAAAAAATATGCTTGCTGCTAGCACAGCTGCTAATGTTCATTTATTACAAACTTCCTAATCATATGAAGATTTTCCCGATCTACAGTGGTCCTTCAATACTGTGCGGATACAGACTCCTGCAAGATAGTGACTGTGCAATAATAGTATTACAGCATTAGACGGTTTGTTACGGCCAAATCCAGGACGCATTACCTCTCTCCTCATCACTGGCCCCTGCGAGCAGCGCGTAGAATATGTGATAATTCCTCTCTCCCGGGCTCTGACGGGTCACTCGAGTCTAGGGATATGAAGGAGGAAATTGTTTTATATTGGATTTAATAGATTCTATACTTTCTAACCAGATACTTCTTATCAAACCATTAAAAAAACAGCAGGCTTTCAATATTTAAATGGGGTTTTAAAATAAAAATCAACACTCTGATAGTTGGAAAAGAATTGGACATTATTGGAGCAGTAGGAAGGGCTCATCCTGGAGAACCTCCCACAGGTCAGGATTTCCGACAGTAACAATGGAAAAAAATATACATATATATTTTTGAACATTTTGAGTCTGATAAAGGGTATAATTTAGGCTGCAAAATAAGGTCTTAAAGCTGGATTTTAATTAGAAAAAAAAATGCTGAAGCCTCTGCTGGTCGTTGGAGGCATCCATGGTCCTTTGTTAAACTGTGTGGGCGCATTTACATTTTGAGAGAGCAGGACTTGCAGTTATTGATGAACTGATGCCTGCAGGGGAAGTGGGGTGGTGTCAAATGCAATAAGAAATAAGATCCAATTATCTAATAAATATGTCTACCCTCTCTCTCTTCCCACACCATGTCCAGTGATAATGATTTTCTCAAAAAAAAAAAAAAAAGTGTTTCTTAAAGAGCACCAATGCTCTGGAGATGGAAAATTGAGGACATAGGGTTTATATGGTGGTAAATATATGGAATAAGACTTCCAGCAAATGTGGCAGAAACAAGATACGCAACCAAAAATGGTTTTATAGAGACCTGAATGCAGAAACATAAACATCTAATTTCTCACTTGTGTAGGGCTGGATATGCAGTGTAGTGTCCTAGCCTATCAGGTACCACATCTCAACAGCATGTTTGGATATACAAAAGGCTATGTTGGGCAAAATGGAGATCAGGATATTAATATATAAAGATTGCATAGAAATAAAGGAATATTATTTTTTGTATCCAATAGACAACATGTTCTCGCAGCACCGTGTCACCCTGCTGACACCCACCTTCTCCAACAAATCTGGTTAAAAAGAAGTTAAGAATAATAAATATTAGTAAATGTCCAGGATTATAACCCCATTATAGTATGTCCCCTGCCTTACAGTGTCACTTCACTTCAGCACTTTATTATAAATTGCTAAAGAAGTGTAGAATATTTGACTTTATATTACCAAGGTTCTACATCAGCTAATTTAATAATCTCTAATCCTTGCATCCTATGTCCACATATTTTAATATGGATTTTACAGTTTAATAAAAGTTAAGTTTTATAATTTAGTTTATTCTCTCTTTTTTGAGATCAGGATAATCAGGTGTGCCCTATAAAAGGATATTTTGTTCCTCTTTAAAGTATGGTGTTCAATGTATCCTTAGGAGCACCCTGATCAATAATTCGGTTCCTTTTGAATATACCCGAGCCACAACTACTCAACATATCTTCAAAATTTATATTGAAAAAATGGGACTTGAGTAAAAGTTTAATAGGGAGCACAGACGTCGACATTTTATTGCTATATTAAAAAAATTATCCTCGATAAAAAGTTTTTTTTAGAACAGTTAAAAGGTTGTATATTTATTTTGCTACTGCAGTATACACAACTGCCCGCAGGCCAGGTTTGAAGGATACAGTCCACCACGCGGCCGCCCTGGATGTGCCCCTGTTGGGAGAAGTGCAGCTGGATGAACTTCCCGAAGCGGCTGGAGTTGTTATTATACACAGTCTTGGCATTCCCAAAGGCTTCAAGGATGGGACTGCGGAAAACAGGAGAAAGTGAATAGAGAGCGGCAGTAATACCTCCACCTATGCAGAGGACACAGAAGAACTATTGCACCTCCACGCAAAATATTTAAAGGCATATCAAAGTTTCCTGGATTATGAATGCCTCGGAGAGGAGAATCCGTAGTGTGCGAAAATATATATATATTTTTTTGTTTAAAAAAGGATAAATACCAAAATAAACATGAACAAACTCACTCAGATTTTTGCCAAATCTCTTTAGTTTGCAAGCAGTTACTTTTCAGAGTGAACACCCCTGCATATCCAAGCTAAAATTAGCATTACATTCATACATTTGTTTTGGTCATTCACAGGCAAATATAAATTTTAAAAAATTGTAGCAATCTGTTATAGTAGCTCGTGCAGGAAGGCATCATGGGATGTGTAGTGCCCTGCATAAGGAAGCAAGGATGAGTCCAGGCATTGCTCTGTGGATCTCTGCATTGAGCTGCTGCTGGCTTTAAGGTTAGTAAAGGGTTCAAATCCATATCCAAATGCAGTGTTTTTATTGGTAGATACACTGTACCTATGTAAGAAGCTCTGGGGTGTGGAAAACAAGTGTCATTTAAAAAAAAAAAAAATGTGTATGTGTATATGACTCCATGTAATGTGTGTCTGATATAAGCACCAGGCGTTAGATTAGAAAAAGTTACACTCAAGGAGTCTTCGATATATATCTTTAAGAACCAGTTATATTTATTGAATGTGTACTTCTCGTTTCTTCAATAAAAACACCGACACCTATTATTAAATCACTTTTTGAAAACCTCTCACATTTGTGCCATGGCAATGCCGTTTGGCACACAATGTTAATCTTATACTGTAAAGACCTTCAGCGCTCATTGCGAGCCTCTCCTCGCGTATCCTTTTGCTTGTCGCTATTTTTTTAAATAGTAATTAATGAATTAATTGAATAATAAATTAATATAGTTTCCTTTTTGTAATGAATATATGTAACAATCAATAGCCTTAAGAGGTATCAATCTCTTTTTATTGTCGTGCAGCATATAGTCCAGTTGGACTGTTGCTGGCCTGAGGAGATAGTTTTATGATTGTCCCAACTGTGTATTAGGAATAGGCTGCGTGCGCGAGGGCAAAACGTTGGTTTATTTGTGTAAAGCGCTAGTTTAGATGCGTAATGTTGTTAGTGGCAAGTTAGGATTGTAAAATAGCATGTATTGTCTATGTGTTACGTGGTTCACGAGCATTTGCCGTCCTTTCTAATAGTGTATTTTGTGCCTGGGTGAAAGTGCAATGCGGTTGGTGGTGTTTTGCAGCCTCGTTTTCATTTTTTTGCCCCTCGCTTAGGCAAATTTTGCTTGACGAAACTCGCCGAAATTGACTTAAACTAGCGTACCAGCTCACTCCCAGACATCCTGGCTGTTCCCCCGTGCTGTGTGTGATGTTTTGTATTTTTATTTGTATTTTTTGTGCGTTTTGTGTTTTCAGCTTAGCGCGGTTCGGCCTTTAGAAAAAAAAATAGGAGATAGCTTCAGAATTTTCCTAAGTCCTGCGTCTTGTTTTTTGTCATGCGTTCGGCAAGTGCTTGCATCCAAAGGCGATCCCGCGTTTAAGTGTTTCTTTGGCTCCACTGCTCGCCTCGCAAGGCTTGCAGGCAATGAGCGCCTTCGGCACTCATCACCCAAGTGCTACGAGTTTTAGTGCTGTGAGTGAACGTCTCGCAGGCGATGAACGCCTTCAGGGTGCTCATCACCCAAGTGCAGCGAGTTTCAGTGCCTTAACGGCTCGCCGCGCTACGCGAGCCTTGCAGATGATCAGCGCCTTTGGAACTCAATGCCCAAGTCATACGCACCACGCAAAGCGTGACGACGTCTCGTAGTTTGATAATTATAATATGTGATTAATATCTAAAAATCCCTCTAATGATTATGTTGACACCCCCAGGGGGTGTCTACACAACTTCCTGGAGGCCCCCCAATCAGCATGCGAAACACTGTTAACCCACTATTTACCTGCTCTTAATAGCTCAGCCAGTCTCCTTGCAGCTTCCTGTCACATGTCAGTGATACACTACATTTCCCATGCTCCTTTGCCTACATATCCCATGCTGCTTTTCACCACAGCCAATAGGAGAGCAGTATTGTCACTGCTGGTATATGACTCATCCCTGCTCTCTGGCTATGCTGTGTGGTGTTGCCACAGCAACTAACATAGTGCTATGTCTGAAATATTTCTCTAACCTGATTGGCCAAAACAAATTGGAGGGGGTGTTAACCTTAATTTTAAACGGTCAGAAATTACAATAGATTTTGCTAACTTCAAGATAAGTGTTTATTTTGGTATTTTTTCATAAACTTCTGATTCTCCTCCATCAGATGCATTCATAATCCAGGAAACTTAGATATCCCTTTAAATGAAATTATATATTTTTTTTTTTTGGGGGGGGGGGGGGGGGGGGGGATTTTAAATCTGATTAAAAGGTTAGGCAGGAAAAATGTCCTAAAGCTTGATTATAATTATAAAATGAATGAATGAATATATATATATATATATATATATATATTAATGGTACTTTGGTGAAGGTGGGGGGCTGTAAGACAAGATGGTTTTGTCTATAAATAAATAGTCCTATGTTCTTACTTCACAAACAAGTGCAGTTTTTCTTTAAACACATACAGTCCTCACCTGCTCCCCATGATGGCTTCCTCCACAGGAGTCTCTTTTCCTCCACCCCCCACAGAGATTTGGCTCATGGAGGACAGAAATTGCAGCAGCAGCTTGGTGCTCTCTGTTTTTCCAGCTCCACTCTCCCCGCTGAAAAAAAAACCCCAAAAAACAACAGTTTAAAATCACAGAATGGACAAGTACCCAAAAGAAATCAATAGGAATTCTATATATGCTCTTCGTCACAATATTGTCCATGCAACATTGGACCGAATAGAATTACAAGCTTATACTGACGCAGTGCTCTGCATTGGATGGACACTTGCTGTGATATTTCCAATAGCCAATAAGCTTTTTTTCAGTTTTTGCACAAACCCCACCCATAGCGCTCACCTGATGAGGACGCACTGACTGTCGTGTCTCTTCCATAAACAGCGATAACATTCATTGGCGATGGCAAATATGTGTGGGGGCAGTTCTCCCAAGTGATGGCGACTGTACAAGTCCACTGCTCCCTCATCGTACAGACCAGCAATGGGCTTGTAGGGGTTAACGGAGGCCAAGATAGAACCAATGTTGGTCTGGAAGAGATAAAATACATACATGGTATATTTAGATAGATAGATAGGATAGACCAGTTAACCATGAGGCAATTAGGTACGGATAACAAGACCTGTCTGGTGGGAGGATGCCTTGAGTTGAGGGACTGCCAAAATGTTGTAAAAAATTTAAGAATTATTTTTATGTGACATTTTTGTTTAAAAGCTCTACTTCCCCATGTAAATATTTATATTTTTGTTTGTATATTACAATCCTACCATATTTGGGACCCCTTGATATTAAGAGCACAGGAGCCATTTGTTTTGATCACCCGGCCTCTAATTGTTTCTGATGTTACATGGAGCGGTTTTAAATACATATAAAAGTGTATGCAGACACTACATTGCACTTGCAGCCCTAGTCTTAGTCCATCAAGGACCAGTTCTCAGCAGTCTCCCATATCCCTTTTAAATGTTTTTAAAGCTGCATTTTACATGGAAAAATATCTAGCTGTGCTTTTAAAATTAATGAAAAAAAAGTATTGTGTTCCACATCTCTTCAAAATAAGGCCAGGGTGGAGGACCCCTGAACCCCACTAGCAAGGGCCTGTATGGCCCAAGATCGAACGGTCATTGCCCTGAACTCAAGGACTATTTTGTTGTGGCCATAATAACCTATGTTAGGCCTCAGGCTCTGATACCGTATCCCAGAACCCCAAGGAGCATGGCCTGTGAATATTCAGTCCTAATAAGAATTGTTTATACAATGCTTAGTGTTCAGGTTGTGGTTAGGAGATGACACTGTTATGCCAAATCCCTTTTCAAAGTAATGCTATAATGTTTAGAATAGTGATTTGATCCAATAGTATGATTTGGGTCATTGTATGCAGTCTAAATGTATTTGTGCTAGAAGCAGGCCATAGGGCATGCTAATATTATATAAAGTTACAGCAGTCACTTATGGGGCACAGGATAGTTTAGGTCCTTTTGGAGTGTTGGTTCTGTCAGAGTGGGCACGTGGCGGGGGGGGGGGGTATATGGGGAGAGAAGGGATAACAATTTATATGGATATATGACCCCTGAGAGCAGCCAGGCATACACTCTCTCTGGCCTCAGTTTGTTGTAAAATTTGATAAGCTCACCAGATAGATAACCCCCACCATCCCTGACAGCAGAGCAAAAACACAGCTATAGAACTGGGGGGATTATTTATTTTGCAATATATTCCTATACAAGCAAGAATAAAGTCTCATTCTGACTCTGAGATACTAAGCAATGGTATGCCGGAGTCGGAGTTTCTAACAAAAGGAATGTCTACCTGTGTCTTTCTTGGTGTTTTCTCATCCTAAGCAATGGGATGGAACGGAGAATATTATTTTTAATAAGCAGTAACTTTAGTGCCGAGTTTGCAACATGGGAGGTTCTGAGTTCTCCTAAGAGGTGTTTTGGCTGGGTGCTGAGAAGTTGAACACAAAAAAGGCACGACCAAGAGGGAGAAAATGGAGGTGCACGTGGCCCCTCAAATTGTAGTTGTAACAAACCCTGCTGTACAGTGGCCCTTTAAAACACATATGTAAGATGGAAGTGAACTTATTTACCAGTTCCTTTTGTGTGAAAGCACGTTATTCTGAAGCAGGCAGGACATATTTGTAGCTCACAGATCCTGCCGTATGGTGACATTTTATGATCCCATGCTCTCTCTCTCAGATCACTGCCCGTGTCTCCTCCATGAGATACTCACATAGATCTTGTCCTGTTGGTAACGCAGACACAGGTTCAGCATTATGGCCGCCTCATGCAGGTCTGACAGTAGAGACATGTCCTCCACCCCCTCCTTGCTGCTCTGGTGCATGGGGAGGACGGTCTCACGGGACACAGACGATCGGGGGTACGTGAACACCTGGGAGCGAGAGAGAGACAGCAATGACATGTATACAAATATACCAAGAAATCCCACCTGTTTACCACAGTACGCTAGATTAAAAATATGCTCTCCTAAAAAAAATATACTTGAAAATCCTTTTTTTTTTTTTATGCAAACGTTGAATCCACCATGTTGGTTTTTATTGTTCAACTTCTGATGCGAGAGGAGACGCGTTAGAATACAACAGAACGGATTTAGGAATGGGTCATTTGTGAGTGGTGCCACGGTAGGGAAGAAGTATGCACCAACAAGTTGGCACCTGGGGGGGGGGGGGCAATTAGTGCTACGGAATATGTCAGCACATGGACAATGGCAGCAAACAACAACAGGAAAAATCCAAGCAAGATTTACCCAAGAAGGATGGCATTTAAGGCAAAGTATTAAACACGTGTTATTCAGTGTAAATTAGAAAATACTCTAGAGATGCCATCCTTTTATCCAGGGCCTGACTGGGTAACATCCAGTGCTCATGTGTACAGCCGTTGCGATACAGGACATTTTGAACAGGGTTATACCGCACTAAATGTTTATCTGGTTTTGCTCTTATACTAAAAAACAGTACATTTAAAAAAAAGGGACATCGAAAGCATGTTTTTATTATTGCATCTGGAAAAAAAAGGGTATTTGATAATGCACCCCTGTGTGTTTTCTTTTTTCAAATGAAGTTATTCAAATTCAAAAAGTTATTCAAATATTTAACTGATCTGAGGGCTTGGCTCTGTCAGCCAATAAGATTGCTAGGTGTGTCACACTGGTCTACCAATGAAAATTAATCTGCTCTGTGCCCTTCCGTTTAGTTGCAATGAGGTTTAAAAAAGGTAAAGTATTTAATCGGTTTGTATGTAACTTTGATAATATTTAAATCATATTCTTAAATGCATATTAAAAAAAATGTGTTTCTCCTTGTGCTTTTAACTATTAATAATCATTATTAATGTGTCTAGAACAGGGCCTTATGGCTGGGGAGTGTTTAAAGTGTCAGACTCTCTTCATCCCTCTTTCCCTTTCTGGATTGCTACCTTTATGTGGTGAAGGGGCTTGTGTATCAATGAAGCTGTGAGCTATACCATGTAGAGTCACCCAAGATGGGAACGTCAAAACAGAGAGGTCAGACAAATCATAGTCCACTGAAGAGGGAACTGGCATCCCACCCCAGTATCTTGCCAGGAAAACCTTTATGGATAAGCACGACCAGGATATAACAATTAATGTGCCTGGTGTGCTCTGGTCTGTGGGGTCGCGGAGAGTCAGACACGACTGAATGACTCAACAAAAACAAAACAACACCCCTTTTTGTCCCGAAAGGGCCAGCAAATAAGGTCTCAGGTACAGGCACCAGTCCTAGGCAATGCTTTAGAATGAATTTCCAATCTAAAAATATTTAATGTAGTCAATGAGAAAATGTTGGATAATTGTAGACCTATTAGTATAAATTCCTTATGTTTTGTACAATTACAGACAACTGAGCAGATGAGGAGTCTGTGTGACATATGGCTAATTATACCAATAGTGACACCTTGTGGTGAATGAGCAAACTACAGCGCAGTATTCTCACGCCACACATTGCTCCATCGATCTCTTCTCTCTCACAAATGTCCATTTACTGGAAGCCTGTAGTTATTATCTGACCACCGCACCATAGGCAACAGATTTATAGTATTGCGAGGATGCCCGCAGCCGTGCTCCATCCCAGCCTGACTGCACACGTGATGCACCTACATGGGACATTCTCCAGTCTGACTGTCGCAATGTGACCAGTCTTGGCAGACTCCGTTATGGCCTCTTTTATTGAGGATTTACACATTTCAAAGCCCTTGTTTGTTCCTTTATAATAAAAATCACAAACATCCCTGTTGGGCATCTATTAATTTCTCTTTATATAACAACCAACAAAAGCTCCTCTATCCAGATGACAAGTATTTAACCTTTAATGACACTGATGCCTCACAACTAGTTGGCTTTGTTTGGAGTACGATGAACTCAGGGCATCAACTCACATCAGCCTTTATACCAGTTTGGATTAAAAAAAAAAAAAACGGGCTCAGAAATGATTAACCCTCACAGCAGAAAACTAAGGGTTAATTGACCATGCCCATAATCTATTAATTCCCCAAAAGCTTAATAGTAAGATTCCTCCCCAATAAAGAACACTGTCTAGAAACAAGCTGGCCTCAAGTTATACACACACAATACTGAAAGCCCATCAGATCGGTCTCCTAGCCACTATCATTTTACGTTTAGTCTTCAGCTAACTATTCTGCTTTACCTGATTATATTGTATTCAATAACTTTGTAAGCGCTTCCTCACTCGCCTATAAGTGCTCCTTTATCCTTCTGTTCCATGATTATTTGTGCCGTTTCTTGGGAGTTTGTCAGAGCTACTTTATACACCGGGGACCATGACTGGCCGAATTTTTTTGTATAAAATTGCAAAATGCTATAAAAAAAAAGGAATGGATCTCATTGCTACTTAACCCCCTCATTGTCACTTCCTGCCCACGTCTCCAAGCTCCCCATCCCCTCTCCCTTCATATATCCCTTGGCCTTTTTCCCCCATAGGACAAGACACCTGTACTTTCGGCCACACCTTAAAAACTACCCAGGGAGAGGAGGAGAAAAGGGGGGGGGGGGGGGACGGCAACAACATATAATAGTTGTCAAACTGAGACATTGTCACGCTTTGCATGGTGCGTACAAGTTAGGTGATGAGCGCCAAAGGGACTACAACTATCACCACAAACATGATGAGGCAATGAAACACGCAGGACTTAGCCACAAAATACTTCCTAAACGCAGGATCGCCTTGGCGTGCAAGCGGTTGACAAACGTGGGACTTTGGGGCAAAAAAATAAAATAAATTACAACACGCAAAAAAAAAAAAAAAAAAAAAGTTTAACAGACGAACTGCAAAAACAAACAAAAAAAAAACACACTAAATACACCAACAAAAAAAAACACATCACAGACCGCACGGGGCAACAGCTAGGACGTCTGTGAGTGAGGTGGAACGCAAATAAAAATTGACGATTTAGAAGACTTTCACCACTCGAAAAATCGCCTAAGCTAGAAAAAAATGGCCACCGGAAAAAATGAAAACAAGGTTACACGACCCCGGACCGCGCAAAACACTGCCAAACGCGTAGCACTTTACACATCACACGGCGACCTACAAGATACACTATTACAAAAGCCGCAAAATGCTCACGAGACGCGTAACACATTAATAACATTACGACTACACAATGCCGCTTTACACAATAAACCAACGGCTTTACCTCGCGCACGCAGCCTATTTAGAATGCACAGTTCATACATTCATTACACATTATAAGCAGCGCACTAACACTCACACTGTATATTCTATGCAGATGCAATACAGATTGTTAGCTCTTCAGCCTATTGCTCGCTGCATATATCAATTATAAAGTATATTAATTTATTCAATAAATAAATCACTATTACTTAACTACATATACATAGAAATTATATATATATATATATATATATATATATATATATATATCTCTTTATCATGACTCATGAAGGTGCTCAGAGGACCAAAAGTAGACGACAGGAGAGGCTCGCAATGAGCGCCGAAGGTCCTTACAGTACAAAACAGTTTACATCTTCAACTTTTTTAATTTTGTTAAACGTGTATTTCCCTTGTTCTTATCCCCTGTACAGCTCTACGGAATATGTTGGCGCAATACAAATAAAAGATAATAATAATAAAGATAACATTGTGTGTCAAACAGCATTCCCATGGCTTTATATTTTATTGCCCCGTTATTTTTGACAGGCAAGTCGCTAATTGTATATAATAATAATAATAATAATATTATTAATAATACGTGTGTGTCATACAGTCATGGCAAACTCTTCATGACCGCATGGACTGCAACACTTGCTGATCCACGGCAGAGATACTGAAGTTGCCAGTTCCTTCCCCAGTGGGCCACATCATACAGATCCTGATATTCCTAGATGACCTCCGATCCAGGCCCAACCCTGGGATGGATGGATGGATAGATGGATAGATAGATAGATAGAGACAGATCGATAGATAGAGCTGCTCTAAAATGTACATCAAGGCCTCACTTTTCCAATTCAGCCATTTAGTAACAGAAATTAATGATAACCCTTCGATCCCTGGCCTCCTCTTCCAGCACTCTCTAGGGACCGGTCGGCGCATCTTCTGGTACACAGGGATTGCAGAGCTCTGTATAAAGTAAACAGTCGCTGGGGTCTGCGTTGTGATGTCATAAATAAAGATAGCAGATTTGCACCAGTGTAATAAGATCATGATGGTGCATCTTGCACCAGGAATGTTCCCTGTAATTAATTAAGACGACCGATAAATCTTTAAGCTATAGCAGATACAGAAGGGATCTTATTACTCTTTAGCCAGAGAGAACTAATAACTTGTGACAATAATAATAAGGCTCGGTAACATTTTAGATCTAAAATGGTTCTTTCAATAATTAAACGTCATAATGACCAAATCTGTTTAGAAAGCAAAAAATGTTATTTTATTTATTTAGTTTTAAATCGTTTCCACACCCCCAAAGCTGCTTGTACTAACCAATAGGAAAACTGCATTCTAGTATGTTTTTTTAACGCTATACTAACCTTCAAGCCAACAGCAGCACAGTGCAAAAAGTCACATAGCAATGTCTGAACTCCTCCTTGTGGAGGGAACAAAAGACTACACATCCCATAATGCTTTGCTGCAGAGACTTTGCAACAATGTAGTAGCTGCATCTGATTGGCCACAACCAATTATGAATTTTAAGCTTATTTAGCTTGGATTCTCAGGGGTGTTCCTTCTCAAAATGAAGAAACAGAAAACTAAAGAAACGTGCAGACTTTAGGGTAAGCATTAGGTAATTAAAGTTTATTTGGGGATATTGTTCATGCAAAAAAAAATTTCATACACTACTGATTCTCCGATCAGATGCATTCATGACCCAGTAACCTTATATACACACACCTTAAGGTACCAGGCTCTCAGGATCTTGAGATTATGGTATTTAAATTGCTATATTTTCATGCCTATTTGTAATACTGCAGAGTTGGGGTAAAATATAATTAAAACATTTATTGGTATACTGTTATGAGTACCCCAGCAGTGGCAGCAGCACTTACAGGAAGGAGCTGCCGGAATTGCACACAGATTGCAGGAGCTGCTGAGATCATGTACAATTTCCAAGCTTAAACCCTTACCCTTACCCTAACATCAGCAGCAAAATCTTGGCAGCGATATCTGCTGCCGCCTGTATAACATAGGAATAGAATAGCGTTCTTGGTCTGTGTTGGCACATAAAGGCCAGATTGCTCTATCCACCTCACAAATGACAGCTTCCCCACTAGTAACGGAAGACGTCTGCAATTCCAGTACCAGTCTATATCCCATGGAAACTTCTGTAAAGGCTCCATAATAGAATATAAAAATAGAAAGATCTCCCCTAGTTAGTGAGCACACACTCTGCTTAATGAAAAAGTAAATGTCTGTGCCACGGAGTAAAAAAATAACACAATCAAAAGAACAAACTTTATTTTGTAGGAAGCAACAATGGGACTGACAGCTAAAAATGGTCTGTACTTTCAACAGGACTAATGGAAATCATATTAAAAGATACGCACAGGAAGAAGGTATCATATAGAACAGGACTGGGCATGTTGGGTCCTGGAGGACCCCACCACAGGCCAGGATTTGAGGATATCCCTGCTGCGCACAGGTGAGTCAATTACTTCTTCAGTCATCCTGATTGACTCGCCTGTGCACAGAAACGATATCTTCAAATCCAGGCCTGTGTGTGGCCCTCCAGGCCCGAACTTGTGCACCCCTGATATAGAATCATCTCAGAAAAAGGTTGTGTTTGTTTATCAATTGTGGGTTCCAAAAACGTTCTGGTCATTATCAAGTATTGTTATGTTTATTTTTCTTTTGAATATTTGCCCACAATGGTCCTAATGGCACTCAGCTGCGCTTAAAAACCGCAAGGCCGAACGATTGCCACTGGACATGAGAACTAGATAGATTAACAAACCCCTGCAGCATAACCCTCATGCTACAAGCAGTCCATGATGGCATTCCCATGAGAAGTAGTTGCAACTAAAAATTTAAACTTTCTCAAAATATGCTTTTGTGTTAATTTCTTACACATAACGTTGTGGTGTTGTCTTTCCCCCAAACTACAGAGGTCTCTTAAAGGGTTTAGGCATGTCCCTACTTGGAGTATGCTCCAATGAACAGCTCAATGGGGGCTACACAGCAACTTGATAACCCATTGTATCACATTATCTTAGTCATCACTAACACTACAAAACTTACCGTATATACTCTAGTATAAGCAGAGATTTTTTTTTTTTTTTTAAGGCTGAAAAGGGCCCCCTCGGCTTATACTCGAGTTACTCTTCCCCCCCCCCCCCCCCCCCAGTGTCTCTCTAACCCCCCCTGTGTCTCTTTGCCTCCCCCTCCCTTATCACCATCAACCCCCCCATCCTTATCCTAAACCCCCCTCCTCACTTCACCCCTCTAAATACCTCCCCCTCTCCCCTCACTTACCTCCATCTGCAGCTGCTCCTCTGCGCTCCTTCCGTCTGCGTCAGGACCCGGCATATGCTAATGACGTGATGTCACATGCGCGCCACGTCATTAGCATTGACCGGGTCAAGACGCTGCCGGAAGGAGCGGGGGAGCAGCTGCAGATGGAGGCAAGTGAGGAGGGGGTTTTAGGACGAGGATGGGGGGGGGGGGGGGGTTGAGGACGAGGATGAGGGGGGGTTGAGGACGAGGATAAGAGACACGGGAGGGAAAGGGGGGACACAAGCAAGGGGCACACAAGAGGGGGATACAGGGGCCAGCACATTTCCCACCCTCAGCTTATACTCGAGTCACTACGTTTTCCTAGTATTTTGTGGTAAAATAGGTGCCTCGGCTTATACTCGAGTATATACAGTACATTATCATCCAAACTGCTCAATGAGTCAGGGGCCGCCATGAGTCGCTTCCAAAGGATAAATCTGTCAGGAGCTCTAACTT
>CM050173.1:18840703-18900703 GCA_027410445.1 Discoglossus pictus | reverse complement strand
CAGGGAGGGGTCCGGCTCCTTCTCCGAGGCTTCTGGACAGTCTTCAGGTTGCACAGGGGGAGATGTGCAGGGTGTTGCAGGGTGAGTGACCCTTAACTTATGCAGCAGCTTCTGCAGATTGTGGCACAGAACGCAAAGAAATGCAGAGAGGTGCAGAGTGCAAGACTGCAGAGAGGGACATACGGCACTGACTGCTGTGTAAGGACGGGTCAAGGAAAGCCTAAAGGGACACCACAAAGGTCCCACTTATCGCAGAAAGGAAACATGCTCATGTAAAGCTACAGCTCTGTAAATTCCTATAACCAAGATCATTAATTTCTCTTGACCATCCACCCATGTTCTTCCTCCTTATCCCAATACTTAAAAGGATTGGTGACTATTATGATTTAACCAAATGGGCATGCTTTTTTAGATAAAAAGGGGATTTATAAACAAGGATCTTTTTCTGATTATTGGTACTTCAAATACCCATTCATATTTATGTGCAGTGAAAACAGTATTTAGGTTGCTTTATTATTTTGAATAATTTAAATCTTGATAAGGAGTAGTGTTTTAAGAAAGAAAAAAAAGAAAAAAAAAAAAAAACACAGCCTTTAAATGTACCGTATTGGTCCGAATATAAGCCGCACCCGTATATAAAGGCGCACCCATAAAGTTCAAGGGGAAAAAATAGAAAAAGGATAGTACTCAAATATAAGCCGCACCCGTAAAATTGGAGAGAAAAAGATTCTCAAAGTGATCAGCCATTGCAAGAAACAGGCTTTCTAATTAGCACTGTAGCTTTTTTTGCAGGTTACAGGCTTTACAGGACGTTAGAGTCACTAAAACCGTAAATCGCTATTCAATTGCTACAATACCGCAGTCTAAAGCACGTAAATAGTCACCCTTAAATCGCAATCGCGAAAATCGGCAGTAATTTTTGCCTTCGCGAATATAAGCCGCACACGTTACAAGCAAAGTTCGCAAATCGGCAATGAATTTTTTATGGTCGCGAATATAAGCCGCACCCGTAACTCGCAAGCTAAAAAAAAAAAAAAGTGCGGCTTATAGTCGGACCAATACGGTATTCACTATTATGGAATTATCTCCTTCCGGATCGCCATTTTTTTGCGGTGAAAAGGCTTGTATACGTCAATGAAGCTGTGAGCTATACCACACAGGGTCACACAAGATGGGCAGGTCATAGCAGAGCGGTCAGACAAATAGGGGTCCACTGGAGAAGGAACTTACAACCCACGCCAGTATCTTTGCCAAGATAATCTTATGGATAAGCACAACCAGGGTGTCACAACCTACAATGATGATGGAGTATAGAGGATCCTAGTCCTCTTATCTCCTGTAGGTTTTAGACCTAAGATTTGGGTGACTCAGACCAATGGACCTTCTTTGCGGATGCAAGAGCATAAGTCCCAGCTTAAGGTAGTGTGCGCTGGGAACCCTGGAAGGAAGTCAGAAACGATCTCCTCTGCCAGCCCTTGGGTCAATAATACACCTGCACACAAAGTCTTGATGAAAATTATGAACCATGTTTTATTTTAGAACAGCATATTTGACCACATCACACAAGAATGGGGGAAGTGGCTACCGTTATCCAGCCCCAAATGACGTCTGGCCAATCATGAAGGGGAACTGTGCGTGAACCAATAGTCCCCTCCCAGGTCCGCCCACTAGGCGAGGCCAACTAATTCATTTGGGTTTTGACTCTCCAGGGCAAAGCATGTCTTTTACTCTCCTGTGCCCAGGCTAGGAAGGCTGAGAAGCCTTCAGGCCATCCCATTGTTTCTGGGTGCCTGCCTGTCTGCTCTCCAGCTGTGAGCTCCCCATTGTTAGTTCTATGCTGGACACTAGCTAATGGGATTAACAGGCCTTTGGGAACAAAGGAGGCGTGGCTGTATTCACTGGCTTCCCCTCCACAATATAATGACATACTAATATAATAACATACATTCATATTTACAAATACAACACACAATGTTTCACACACATAGAACCAACACATCCCACCAGCTCCCTCACATGACACCCATTACAATGAGCCTAAACATGGAAGGGATGGGGATATGCTAAGGGATAAACTTATAATACTTTATCCCCTAGACCACAACATAACCATATATCCATAACAAGTGGGCCCCAAACCTTTTGTTCTTCCACATGGCAACAGCATGTGGAAGATAACCCAGCCCAAAATAGCCACTGCTGCCAGTCACAAAATGGCCCCAGCATAGTTCACACCAAATCCAATATGGCCACTGGCTGATTCATGACACAGGGCATAGAGACAGATGTGTCTGGCTTGCAGTGGCCCGTATGGGCAAGGAGTTGGACATGTCTGAACAACATCATTATATGCAATTACGCTGTAGTGGATGTAGCCATAGTTACCTTTATTCATGTGGGATTAAAAAACGACGAATGAATGAAAAGGCTGGCATTAAAGAATGCCATATTACACAGAAGCAACTGAATCCTAACCTGCAGTCAGTATTCCCTACCAGGAAGACCTAAAAATTATGACCCTGCTACAGCAGAATAGCAATTAAAGGCATATCTAAATTGCCTGGACTATGAATGCATCCGATAGATGAGAATCAGTAGTGTATGAAAATATGTTATTGCATGAAAAAATATGAAAACAAACATTTGAAAACTTACCTTGGATTTGGCAAAATAAAATTCAACTGGTTCAAAATAAAAATTCAACCCTGGCTAAATTAGCATAAAAATTAATAATTTGTTTTGGCTAATCAAGAGGAAGCAGATGAAGCTGCAACATTTGTATCCAAGTACGAGTATCCTGTCTGTGCTGCAGAGTCGCTCTGCAGCACATTAACACTTGATTAGCACTTCAGCTGGTTGTCCATTCTGTGTATCAAGTACTGCTGATGGGCAGCTTAGCATAATTGGGCAATTACCACTTCCGCTGGTAGTTCAATATTTATATCTACTGCTTTTTTTTTTCTCCTTTTCTATTTTTTGCTTTGAATTGCACAGCCGTTTCCTAAGTAACTAGCAGGTTAGTACGTTTCGTAATGTAAGCGCTCTGGGGGTGTAGAAATCAGGATTTTTAGTTGGTTGCACATAAATCTGTAAGTACACGGATTCTTTGAATAGAAAGCACATAGTTTTCTGCTAATTTGTGGTGGTTTGTTAGGTAACATTTTAAACCCAAGAAAGGTCTGTATAGCCTTAAAAAGGTGCATAAAAAAAAAATATATATATATATATCTTGGTTTGATGTTCATTAACTTAATAGAATGTATTTTAAATGCAAAAATGCAGCTTTTATAGTGTGTAAAAATGTGCATTTAAACCTGGGACTTTAGTACCCCAAAAAAATGTGACATGTATGGTTTTGTCTGGTGCATATTACTTTCAGTAAACATCAAATACAAAATGAGATGTATACCCTCCCCCCTTACTCCTTGGCTCTTCCAGTTGACTTCCAGCAGATATTTTATTCCTGTAAAGGTCACAACCACTAACCGACCATAGAAAGAAAAGCTGGTCTCCCAGGTGATGTATTTAGATGGCAGGTGTAGCTTGGGAAAAACCTCATAAGCTTGTGACAAAATAACAGACGCAGCTTTGTGCGTGGTGGAGAATCCAATACGGCGAACGTGGCAATCAAGGTGGTACCACAGGTGCTCGATGGGGTTCAAGGTTCCGAAATTTGAAAGGCCAGGGGAATACTTGGAAGTCTTGGTCGTGCTCCTCCAAACACTCTCTGACAATTCTGGCCTTATAACAAGTTTCATTGTCCTCCTGGATGACCCCATCAGCCCCAGGGAAGACAGTCAGCATGTATGGATGCATTAGATATGCAAGGATTGCTAGATAACCCAATTGGTTGAGAGTGCCTTCCAGAGGTACGAGTGGATCCAGACAATGCCAAGAAAATGTCCCCAGACCATAACGCTGCCGCCACCAGCTCATGTTCTTCCAACAATGATTGCAGAGTGTTGGTTCTCAGAGGTTTCTCACCTGACATGGTCCGTCCAGTCAATGGAGCAGAAAACGTGAGCCCCAAGACGCAACCCTTTGCCAATCAGATTAAGTCTTATTTTGGTACGGTTGTGCAAATTAAAGCAGTTTCTGATGTTGAACCCTTGTCAGCATGGGTGTAGTGACTGGCTGTTTGCTTCGGTGCCTCATCTGGTTCGCTGCACTGTCATTGTAGACACATGTCTGGTAGCCCCCTGGCTAGTTTGGACGGCGAGCTGTTCAGCTGTAGCATGTCTGTTGGTCCTCACACACCTTCACAGGTGACAATCACCTCTGATATCAATGGAACGTGGTTCAACGCCGTTTGTTTGCAGTGGTGCCATTTGTCCAGTCACTTTAACCACAGCAGCACGTGATCAGTTCACAAACTGCAACATTTCAGAAATACTGCCACCCTTGGCCCGAAAACCAATGAACACCCCCTTTTCAAAGGCTGATAACTTACTTGTTTTACCCATGACATTGATATGTTTGTAGAATACCTACATGTCACCATATACACCCACCACATGCTATAATTTCATTAGCTATAATGTGACATGAATATGTGTGTGTGTGTGTATGTATATGTATATATATATATATATATATATATATATATATATATATATATATATATATATATATATATATATATATATATATATATATATATATATATATATATATATATATATATATATAGCCTCATTTGCATTATGTGGCCTCATTTGCATGTCCCGCCCAGTTTTCCCAGATTGCAGTGCATATACTGTGTTTCTGAGAAATTTGAGCAGGAAATAAGTGTTTATCAACTTATTTTTAGACATTCAAGTGGAATCACTAATGTACTATTCCTTATTTGTACTACTGTACTTTGTACGGTGGAGGGCTTCTATCACTCTTAGCCCACCATATGTGAAATAATTGCTGTGTGTGTGTGTATATATATATATATATATATATATATATATATATATATATATATATATATATATATATATATTTATATTTATATATATATATATATATATATATAAAATTGGTTATAAAATCTATATACTTTCATTTCTCCAAAAACTGTAACCTTGGCAGTGTTATCTTAATCCATGAAATAAAAAGTAAATATATGCACTGAACAATTTACAATACCATATATCATTGGCTGGTGAATATGTCTGGGGATGTAGATTGTATAAAACGCATAATCTGTATTCAGTGCTGGTTCCCTCCACCCCCTCTATGTCTCACTCTGCCAGTAAAAGGAAGGACCAGCTCTGCACCAACTCATCACGGACTAGCTCATCCTGTGATCTGATAACGGATGCATCCTCTGCACTATCCCAGGACCTCAGACACAGGGCTCACCCACCCACGGGATACACACAGTGACGCAGCACCCACAGGCTGGGTACAGACAGTCCCCATGTGGGAGTCTGCATGAATAATGATCCCATAGCACGGGATGGGCCTGTATGTGGAATGTGAAGCATCCATTAGAATAACACTGTCCACATCTGTTTACATCTGGAATGCTTTATCCTTACTATCAAATCCACTGCCAGAGCAAAGAGCTAGACAAGGTTAGGGCAAGGGTTAAATATGGACGCAATGTCATTGACAGGACAAGACAGCCCGCAGTGCGGTGACCTACTAGGAAACGCAGCAATATGTAAGAGTAGCGCTGTGGATCTGCAAAAAAGTCAGTATATTAAAGCCTATATTGGCATGATAGCAATCCATAAGGGGTTTTGTAGCCTTAGCATATCCTATATTAAGAAACACTAATACAGACAACAATAACATATATTGTAACGCGCCAACATATTCCGTAGCGCTGTACAGGGGTTGAGTACACGGCAAAAACAAAGTTAACACCTTATAAAGAATACAGGGCCCTGTTTTTCAGCTTTAAAATCAAATTTACATAGAGCTTGTTTCCAAAGCACAGACACAAGTTTGAAAACTCGCAAACTTGCAATCTAAAGGGTTTAAGTGTGATACAGGATGGTGACAAATGCAAGATGGCGGTGTGAAAGCAATTTGTACAATCAGGTGGAGGTGTCTGTGTGTTGTACTGTAGATTGTGAGTGTTATTAAGCCATGGAGTGTATAATTGTGCATATTAAGGCTGAAGGTGATCAGATGTTTTAAACAGGTGTGTTTTTAATGATTTTATAAAGGTTTTGAGGCAGGAAGATAATCTAATGGAGCGAGGCAAGGAGTGCCAGATAGTAGGGGCCGCACAAGAAAAGTCATGAAGGTGGGAGTGAGAGGAGGTGATGAGAGAGGAGGTGATGAGAGAGGAGGAAAGAAGAAGATCGTTAGCAGAACGAAGGGGAAGTTGGGAGAGTATTTTGAAACAAGCAGAGATATAAGGGGGTGCACTGTTGTTGGGGGCTTTATACGTTAGGGTCATGATTTTAAATGTAATTCTGGGGGTTATGGGAAGCCAGTGGAGTGACCAACAGGAGCTGCAGATACTGAGCATTTAGTATGAAAGATGAGTCTAGCGGAGGCGTTCAATCTGTATATTTGGGTAAAGAACAGAGACCTTTGATCAAAAGTAAAAATTCAAATTTTATAACTGAAAGTTGAATTTTTCATAACTGTAAATACGCTAAGTGGTTCTCAATAGTTTGTCTTAAGACTGGTGCCATTCCTTGAGAACTTATCTACCTATTCTCAAAAACAAATATGTGGGATAAAGGATAGTCTATAACATAGAACATATCACTACGGTTAGTCATAGACAGACTGATGATGATCAGAAGTTCAAAATGTCCTACATTTAAAGCCATGTGAATTTAATAATGACCTCGTCAAATATTCTGGATCTTAAAGGAGGTCCATGTTAACCTTTTTTGATCAGCTGGTTACCTCCATTGTAGAGAGCAACAGCCGGAGAGTGGTCCAGTGTTACATTGACCATTAAAGACCAGAAGACAGATATTCATTACTCACCAAGCCAGCACAACCCAACCCGTCCCACCATCTTGTGTCCTTACCTCTCCATAGTCGCTGTTGAACAGGATCTCTCCATCATTGCAAGAAGTGACAGTCCCAGGAAGCAGATTGCCTTTTACAACAAGCCACACACGACTCCCCTATTACAGAACAGAAGAGGCAAATATTATGGTTTGGAAACATATTCTGCATCTCTACATATAAAACAAAAACCAACATATCCTTATCGTGAAAACCGTAGAAGAGCGCTCTACAAATCCGCAATGTGACTGGGTCAACAACCAAAAGATCAAAATCATGTGTAATATACAAAGTGAACATTTCCCAATTAAGTAGTAAATTGGATATTAACACTCATTGCCACTGGCCAAACAAGCACAAAGCCCTGACCGTCAATACCATCAACTCACAGAAACATTACATAAAACCCCTGAAGACAATGTATGCACTCCACAATTGAGGTGCAAGAACCTGAGATGGTCCTGAAGAAATAAAAGTGCAAGATATTCATTAAAACTAATAGGAACGTGGAGAAGAAAAGGACACATTAGGATAGTGGGGTGGAGAGAAGGGGCATCATAAAAGGAGAGAACTGGGGAGCATAATCATAAAGGACTATGGGCAACACAAAGTAACTGCTATCATACAAAGGATGGGACCAAAAAGTGTGGTCACCCCTGGTCTACAAAACTGGTGGGAAACAAGGAGTCCTTGGAAGTATTACATGTGAGCCCCCACCCCCCCCCCCCCCCCCCCCCCATCCTTTTATCTGGAGTGGCAGGTATGACTTGGTAATACACCCCATGCTCTCCATACATACCATTTGAGTTTAAACAAAAAAAAAAAAAAACACATTCCCTCACAACTTTATCTCGTTATTTATAGTCTTTGCTTTTGAAGCGGTTAACTTGAGAAAGGTACATTTTTTTTTTTTTATTAAAGTAAATTTTTTTTTTTTTTTTTACATCTAAAACTTACAAAAAGGTAAAATATCTGCTGCCAGGAATTTGGCACATGCAAAGAAAGGAAGGAACTGTAGATTCAGATAAGATACAACTCAGTTCTGCTGAAAGACTGTCTTTTTACAAGACCGCTTGACAACAGAACTAAATTGAAGAGTAAGTCCCAGTAAAATAACACTCCTCAGACTAGACAGAGATTTGCAGTCCATAATGGATTCTACCATGATTATGGCTTCCCAATCTTGTTAGATCCCTCAACAAGGTGCAGTTGTTCTCTTGAACTGCAGTGGTCCTTTAAGTAACCTTACCATTCTGATGGATATCCTCAAAAGGGCCAAAAATAATGAATAGGTTGTCAGTCATCGTGCTCGAGACTACACCTAGGGATGCTGCGCCTGTTACATCAAGGGCAATGTAACGGAGCTGGAACACGCAGTCCAAAATCTCCGCTGGTATACGATAAAATACCCACGAGGCACTACAGTTTCACCATCCCCGACCTCCCATATTGGACGACACACAATTTGGGAGTCAAATGAATACTGACTTTATTTTGTCATTGCAGAACTATATATACATCTCTTTGGCCACAGGCAATACACATGCCCATATTTGGCTACACACAATACACACAAAGAGAACAATAGGGGGGTCACACCTCCCTGGCAACTTTGATACAATCAGACACTGATTCAATTACACCTCTTTGTTCTTATCAGTGAATTAAAACACTTTGGAAAATGCAAGGATCCTTTACAACTTTCTTATCTCTTGAATCTCTGTAATAGGATTATCTATTAGCCTAGGTCTGCAAAAGTCTGGCTAATATTCTGCAGAGCATCAACCAGCATACATATTGTAGGATCATATTTTAACCAAGAATAATCATAAAACAGGGTAAAACAGTGATGGGTTCCGCTACACACCTCCCCCGTGACCATAAGCCGGCATACACGGTCTGATCCCAACGGATCGGCCTGGGGATGTCCGGACAAAAGTATTTGTTGGTCAATTCTCTAGTTTGACAACCCATTAGCATTACTGCAATTCACATTTACTCACATTTCCCATATCCCCAGATAGCTGGGATCTGAGCGCACAAAACCACCGAATAGCTCTCAGATCCTCTTCACACAGTTCAATTGCCATGTAGCTAAAGTCTTTCCCATAGTCTTTCATCATATGAATGGGCTCCATGGCATAGCTATCTGGGGTATCACCGCTCCCACAGGGCAAGTACAGAATGACCCCCCCTGTATGTAAAGGGCCAGAATGAGTGACTTACACTCTGGTATGGCCGAACACTGGTTCCAAAGGGCAATATGTACCAGGGCCATAGTCGCAGGGCAGGAGGCTGGCAAACAGTCCTCTCCAAGCCAAAGTGGCGAAGGGCACTTCGTCACACATCTCCCCTTTGGGGGGAAGTCTAACCAGGCACCTGGATATTTCGCTGGGGTGATGGTGCAACACGCTGAGGGGACTTGAGGGGCAGAGGCCCGCGGCACTCTGCCCTGATGCCAGCTCTTCTGCTGGTATAACCTGCAGGACCTCCTGCTCTGTACCAGGGACAAAGGGAGGGCAGAGGCCGACTGCACTCTGCCCCGCTGTCAGCTCTTCTGCTGGGGTACTTGGGACATATTGCGGCTCAATAGCCAGGGAAACGTGGGGGTCAGTGGGGGTTAACATTTCCTCTGTTAACCCTGGGGCCACGTTAGAAGTTAGCTGGGGAGGGGAGTTTGTACTTACCCCCCTCCTCCGGTTGTCCCAGTGACGGTAGTTGGGGATCTGGACAAGCTGTGGGCGCAGAGACCACGGTCCCATCTGCGCCGTCTGGGAGATTGGTGTCTCCCCTGGTTAGGGTAAACTGTCGCTGGGGGGGAAGGATGACACCTTCTGCCCCCTGTGTTTCACACTGCCACTGGGGGGGAAGGACGACACCTTTGGCCCCCTGGAGTACCCACTGACGCTGTGGAGGAAGGTCGACACCTTCTGCTCCCTGGGGTACACACTGCCGCTGGGGGGGAAGGACGACACCTTCTGCCCCCTGGGGTTCACACTGCCGCTGAGGGGGAAGGACGACACCTTCTGCCCCCTGGGGTTCACACTGCCGCTGTGGAGGAAGGTCGACACCTTCTGCTCCCTGGGGTACACACTGCCGCTGGGGGGAAAGGACGACACCTTCTGCCCCCTGGGGTTCACACTGCCGCTGGGGGGAAAGGACGACACCTTCTGCCCCCTGGGGTTCACACTGCCGCTGGGGGGAAAGGACGACACCTTCTGCCCCCTGGGGTTCACACTGCCGCTGGGGGGAAAGGACGACACCTTCTGCCCCCTGGGGTTCACACTGCCGCTGGGGGGAAAGGACGACACCTTCTGCCCCCTGGGGTTCACACTGCCGCTGGGGGGAAAGGACGGCACCTTCTGCCCCCTGGGGTTCACACTGCCGCTGAGGGGAAAGGACGACACCTTCTGCCCCCTGGGGTTCACACTGCCGCTGGGGGGAAAGGACGACACCTTCTGCCCCCTGGAGGGCCGGTAGAGAGACCTCGGTCCCATCTCTACCTGCCATCTGGAGGTCATCCCAGGACCAGTCAATGAAGTCTGGTTCTGCTTGTCGAGTAGGTTGGGGCTGCACAAGGCTGAGCAGGTGTTGGTAGTCCTGCTCCAGCTCCCACTCTCTCGTTACCAGGTGGGTCATGTCTTTGCTCACCTCGCCTTCGTCATCCCAGACATACATGCCCATCCGGTAGTCGTAGATGTCCCAAAACCTAGACCCCTCCGTGCTGCCAAGATCAATATCGTCCTCCAAGGCATCCCATAATAAACCCGGGCCATCATAATCATCCCCCTCCGGTAAGTCGTGTTCAGCCGTCCAGGGGGTAAGTCGAACGGTATACCACCAGAGGGCCTGGTATGCATTGTCTAGCCAGATCTCTCGCCATACCAGGGTCTCTAGTCTTGTCACCCACTCATCCAGGGGCTGCTCTCCCAATAGATACATCCGCATCGCCACACGCTTCTGTAGCCGCTGCTCATCACTGGGGAGACTCTCACCTCGCCGCCATTGGGCATCTTGCAGGGCATCATACCAGAGTTCCATTCTGTCTGTCTCCCTGTAGTCTGCGGCCTCCTTCTCATCCTCATCATGGAACGCTGTCCAAAAACTAGCCGGTTCCATCCTGCTGTAGCCAGGGGCGCTGTACGGATACTAGCGTTGCCCTCAATTTGTACTCCACGGAATGGTGTCTCCTGTAGCTGTCCTTCTGACCGTGGGAACAATTCCACCACTTGCCAACAAATGTAACGGAGCTGGAACACGCAGTCCAAAATCTCCGCTGGTATACGATAAAATACCCACGAGGCACTACAGTTTCACCATCCCCGACCTCCCATATTGGACGACACACAATTTGGGAGTCAAATGAATACTGACTTTATTTTGTCATTGCAGAACTATATATACATCTCTTTGGCCACAGGCAATACACATGCCCATATTTGGCTACACACAATACACACAAAGAGAACAATAGGGGGGTCACACCTCCCTGGCAACTTTGATACAATCAGACACTGATTCAATTACACCTCTTTGTTCTTATCAGAGAATTAAAACACTTTGGAAAATGCAAGGATCCTTTACAACTTTCTTATCTCTTGAATCTCTGTAATAGGATTATCTATTAGCCTAGGTCTGCAAAAGTCTGGCTACTATTCTGCAGAGCATCAACCAGCATACATATTGTAGGATCATATTTTAACCAAGAATAATCATAAAACAGGGTAAAACAGTGATGGGTTCCGCTACAGGCAACACCAGCCAGACAAGGAGCGTGCCATAAAGAGATAGAAATCAAGAGACAGAGCCTCTATCTAGGACACGAGACGGCTCCAAATCATCTCCACATTGGGGGGGGCGGGCAGACATGGGGCGACAGATGATGTGCGCTGTAGGGACGGATGGCATGACAGATAGAAGTGTGAGTGAAGAGCCTGTCAGCTCCACAATAACCCACCATGAGGAGCGTGTGCAGGAATATATAACCTATCAGGCTGTCAGCACTAGGGCAGATTGAGGGACAGTGCAGTCACTCAGAGACATCAGAACTGTCTGGTTCTTGGATTTAAAAATGCCCACTGCAGTCCTGTATATAAAAACTATTTTGTTAAACCACAATTATAGAAAATGAGAGTTTTTTTTGTTTTGTTTTTTTTGTGTGGAGTTATGCTGCAAATCAGTTTTTTTGAAGAGACAGTGCAGAAAGGCATCTACTTACACAATGGGAATGTGGCAGCACGGAATGCCAATGCTTTCAATAGGAAAACTCATTGGCATGCATAGATATATACTTGTGAGAACAGACAGTCAGCTTAGAATAAAATGAAACATGCAGTAAAGAATAATTGCATACAATAGTTAATGTACAGTTGAAATGGAAGCAATGATTGAAGTGAGAGAGCATGGACCCAGCTAGGAGCCAAGCAGGAACAAATATAATTGGCTACTACACAACACATAAAACAAAATCGCCCTGACCATCAATTTTACGCACAGTATTTGCAATGCACACCCAGGGTAGATATAATAATCTTACTACAAGGAATGACATTCCTCTAAACCTTACATGGTTATCAGCTACAGTTTTATAATATAATATAATATAATATAATATATATATATACACATATATATTAACCTCTTTTAGCCACTTGTGCTTTTCACAGGGAGAAATATCCTGTAATATGTCAGTCTGGTCTCACTCAAAAGCGTGACCCAGCCCCAAAATACCAGGCAATTCTACCCTGAACAGGAGAAACCGCAAACCCCAGACACGTTTCGGCCTTTTTGGGCCTCGTCAGTGAGGTGCAGCCGAACTCCCTAAGGCACAGTGAGATCGAGATATACCAGATAGAAAATACACACAATATATATTTTTTTTTTTATTCTTTGTGACCGCCAATTAAAAAACAAATATTTATATTGTAATGTTGCATCCTGGACTTATCGGGGCAATCACTATATTGTTGCGGTTTAGAAGTGGGGCGCTCATTGTAAGCATTGACAAGCGTGCATTGTTCTTTCCAAGTATGCTCATATAATTACTGTTACTCAATGTATAACCTGAGCCTTTGTCTACCCCACAATACAATAGAACAATCACAGATTCTATTACGTGTGATAAATTGCAGCCCATAGGTCCAGGGTACTAATCTCGGCTCACTTTATTAAATCACATTCCTGTGTACCCCCCACCATTACGTCAGTGACAGATGGCATTAGTGAGAGTACTCATTACCACCCATATAAAAAAGAGTGTCAGACACCAGACGGAAGTGGTACTGCTTGGGGGGGGGGCGATGCTGCAGGGGCTAATCAGGCAGAAATAATGCCTGGGGCAGGGACCAAATCAAATAGCCCCGTCTTGTACACAGCATGGGAGACCGGCACATGCTGGGGAGCTGAAGGCCGGTACAATAGACTGAGCCGGGAGGGAGACAGCAGGGGAGGCCTAGTAAAGGGACAGAGGGCTGGAGGCAACATTAGATTATTTATGCAAATTGCAATTTCCTGTTTGGGCCGTTTTAATCTTCATTATCTCTCATTGCAAAGCAAAAAGGCAAAATTAGCTTCTAGCAACAACTAGCTCATTTTATATTGATGTGTAGAAACATACATTATCTTACATCTTATGTTTTGTATCCACCCCCTCAACAAAAAAAAAAATGTAGATAGATAGAGATTATATATATATATATATATATATATATATATATATATATATATATATATATATATATATATATATATATATATATATATAATAATAATAATAAATTAATAAGCCCATTTGCATGTCTAAAAGGCAGGGACATGCAAATGAGAACACAATGTACCTCACTCTTTTAATCCAAAAATAGCAACTTTAATACAGCGGGCATATGCTTTAAGGGAGCAATGTATAAACAGCTTTTAAGCAAAGCACCGGGTTGGATTTTACACAAACCGAGAATCACTCATATACAGCACTGTTTCAAGCTTTTGGCCATCATCAGTATGAGGCAGATTCTGGTTTGTGCAATAGATTTTGTAGGATTGGGTATTCCACAACAATACACACAGTCACATTAAAATAATTGTGTGAATGAATGATAGAGAATCTGATTTGCTGTTCACGGTTCAAATATGGGATAAATTAAGACTATGGGCTATAACAAGCTCTTTACCAATGGATTACAATGTATTTCCTTACATTAAACATACAATACAGATTGCTATGTGTAACTATCAATCAGCCTTTCTGGCCAACTCGCCTATTCTTAAAACTCATTCTTATGGGTGATTACTTTCAATAAACGCTAAATAATCTTGGAAATTCAAACTGTATTGCAGCGGGCAAGAACAAGCTTGTGCAGATCTAATGGAGTAATTGACCTAGTCAGTCTATTAGGTGCATTATTAACATTCATTTGATAAGGTATGTCTTACCTATAGTTCTGAATTAGATATTTATATACACACACATGCAAATGGGCTTATTAATGTATTATCTGTCTTCTGTACTGTGGAGAGCTTTTCTCATTCTAGTGCTCACCATACACTAAATGATTGTTGTGGAATACCCAATCCTACAAAATCTACTGCACAAACAAGAATCTGCCTCATACTGATGATGGCCAAAAGCTTGAAACAGTGCTGTATAGGAGTGAATCTCGATTTGTGTTTAAAATCCAACATGGTGCTTTGCTTAAAAAAAAGGGACCAATAAATAAAGTTGCTATATATATATATATATATATATATATATATATATATATATATATATATATATATATAGGGCCTCATTAAATTGCGATTATCTATTAGCCTAGGTCTGCAAAAGTCTGGCTAATATTCTGCAGAGCATCAACCAGCATACATATTGTAGGATCATATTTTAACCAAGAATAATCATAAAACAGGGTAAAACAGTGATGGGTTCCGCTACACACCTCCCCCGTGACCATAAGCCGGCATACACGGTCTGATCCCAACGGATCGGCCTGGGGATGTCCGGACAAAAGTATTTGTTGGTCAATTCTCTAGTTTGACAACCCATTAGCATTACTGCAATTCACATTTACTCACATTTCCCATATCCCCAGATAGCTGGGATCTGAGCGCACAAAACCACCGAATAGCTCTCAGATCCTCTTCACACAGTTCAATTGCCATGTAGCTAAAGTCTTTCCCATAGTCTTTCATCATATGAATGGGCTCCATGGCATAGCTATCTGGGGTATCACCGCTCCCACAGGGCAAGTACAGAATGACCCCCCTGTATGTAAAGGGCCAGAATGAGTGACTTACACTCTGGTATGGCCGAACACTGGTTCCAAAGGGCAATATGTACCAGGGCCATAGTCGCAGGGCAGGAGGCTGGCAAACAGTCCTCTCCAAGCCAAAGTGGCGAAGGGCACTTCGTCACACATCTCCCCTTTGGGGGGAAGTCTAACCAGGCACCTGGATATTTCGCTGGGGTGATGGTGCAACACGCTGAGGGGACTTGAGGGGCAGAGGCCCGCGGCACTCTGCCCTGATGCCAGCTCTTCTGCTGGTATAACCTGCAGGACCTCCTGCTCTGTACCAGGGACAAAGGGAGGGCAGAGGCCGACTGCACTCTGCCCCGCTGTCAGCTCTTCTGCTGGGGTACTTGGGACATATTGCGGCTCAATAGCCAGGGAAACGTGGGGGTCAGTGGGGGTTAACATTTCCTCTGTTAACCCTGGGGCCACGTTAGAAGTTAGCTGGGGAGGGGAGTTTGTACTTACCCCCTCCTCCGGTTGTCCCAGTGACGGTAGTTGGGGATCTGGACAAGCTGTGGGCGCAGAGACCACGGTCCCATCTGCGCAGTCTGGGAGATTGGTGTCTCCCCTGGTTAGGGTAAACTGTCGCTGGGGGGGAAGGATGACACCTTCTGCCCCCTGTGTTTCACACTGCCACTGGGGGGGAAGGACGACACCTTTGGCCCCCTGGAGTACCCACTGACGCTGTGGAGGAAGGTCGACACCTTCTGCTCCCTGGGGTACACACTGCCGCTGGGGGGGAAGGACGACACCTTCTGCCCCCTGGGGTTCACACTGCCGCTGAGGGGGAAGGACGACACCTTCTGCCCCCTGGGGTTCACACTGCCGCTGTGGAGGAAGGTCGACACCTTCTGCTCCCTGGGGTACACACTGCCGCTGAGGGGGAAGGACGACACCTTCTGCCCCCTGGGGTTCACACTGCCGCTGTGGAGGAAGGTCGACACCTTCTGCTCCCTGGGGTACACACTGCCGCTGGGGGGAAAGGACGACACCTTCTGCCCCCTGGGGTTCACACTGCCGCTGGGGGGAAAGGACGGCACCTTCTGCCCCCTGGGGTTCACACTGCCGCTGGGGGGAAAGGACGACACCTTCTGCCCCCTGGGGTTCACACTGCCGCTGGGGGGAAAGGACGACACCTTCTGCCCCCTGGGGTTCACACTGCCGCTGGGGGGAAAGGACGACACCTTCTGCCCCCTGGGGTTCACACTGCCGCTGGGGGGAAAGGACGGCACCTTCTGCCCCCTGGGGTTCACACTGCCGCTGAGGGGGAAGGACGACACCTTCTGCCCCCTGGGGTTCACACTGCCGCTGGGGGGAAAGGACGACACCTTCTGCCCCCTGGAGGGCCGGTAGAGAGACCTCGGTCCCATCTCTACCTGCCATCTGGAGGTCATCCCAGGACCAGTCAATGAAGTCTGGTTCTGCTTGTCGAGTAGGTTGGGGCTGCACAAGGCTGAGCAGGTGTTGGTAGTCCTGCTCCAGCTCCCACTCTCTCGTTACCAGGTGGGTCATGTCTTTGCTCACCTCGCCTTCGTCATCCCAGACATACATGCCCATCCGGTAGTCGTAGATGTCCCAAAACCTAGACCCCTCCGTGCTGCCAAGATCAATATCGTCCTCCAAGGCATCCCATAATAAACCCGGGCCATCATAATCATCCCCCTCCGGTAAGTCGTGTTCAGCCGTCCAGGGGGTAAGTCGAACGGTATACCACCAGAGGGCCTGGTATGCATTGTCTAGCCAGATCTCTCGCCATACCAGGGTCTCTAGTCTTGTCACCCACTCATCCAGGGGCTGCTCTCCCAATAGATACATCCGCATCGCCACACGCTTCTGTAGCCGCTGCTCATCACTGGGGAGACTCTCACCTCGCCGCCATTGGGCATCTTGCAGGGCATCATACCAGAGTTCCATTCTGTCTGTCTCCCTGTAGTCTGCGGCCTCCTTCTCATCCTCATCATGGAACGCTGTCCAAAAACTAGCCGGTTCCATCCTGCTGTAGCCAGGGGCGCTGTACGGATACTAGCGTTGCCCTCAATTTGTACTCCACGGAATGGTGTCTCCTGTAGCTGTCCTTCTGACCGTGGGAACAATTCCACCACTTGCCAACAAATGTAACGGAGCTGGAACACGCAGTCCAAAATCTCCGCTGGTATACGATAAAATACCCACAAGGCACTACAGTTTCACCATCCCCGACCTCCCATATTGGACGACACACAATTTGGGAGTCAAATGAATACTGACTTTATTTTGTCATTGCAGAACTATATATACATCTCTTTGGCCACAGGCAATACACATGCCCATATTTGGCTACACACAATACACACAAAGAGAACAATAGGGGGGTCACACCTCCCTGGCAACTTTGATACAATCAGACACTGATTCAATTACACCTCTTTGTTCTTATCAGAGAATTAAAACACTTTGGAAAATGCAAGGATCCTTTACAACTTTCTTATCTCTTGAATCTCTGTAATAGGATTATCTATTAGCCTAGGTCTGCAAAAGTCTGGCTAATATTCTGCAGAGCATCAACCAGCATACATATTGTAGGATCATATTTTAACCAAGAATAATCATAAAACAGGGTAAAACAGTGATGGGTTCCGCTACAGGCAACACCAGCCAGACAAGGAGCGTGCCATAAAGAGATAGAAATCAAGAGACAGAGCCTCTATCTAGGACACGAGACGGCTCCAAATCATCTCCACATTGGGGGGGGGGGGGCAGACATGGGGCGACAGATGATGTGCGCTGTAGGGACGGATGGCATGACAGATAGAAGTGTGAGTGAAGAGCCTGTCAGCTCCACAATAACCCACCATGAGGAGCGTGTGCAGGAATATATAACCTATCAGGCTGTCAGCACTAGGGCAGATTGAGGGACAGTGCAGTCACTCAGAGACATCAGAACTGTCTGGTTCTTGGATTTAAAAATGCCCACTGCAGTCCTGTATATAAAAACTATTTTGTTAAACCACAATTATAGAAAATGAGAGTTTTTTTTGTTTTGTTTTTTTTGTGTGGAGTTATGCTGCAAATCAGTTTTTTTGAAGAGACAGTGCAGAAAGGCATCTACTTACACAATGGGAATGTGGCAGCACGGAATGCCAATGCTTTCAATAGGAAAACTCATTGGCATGCATAGATATATACTTGTGAGAACAGACAGTCAGCTTAGAATAAAATGAAACATGCAGTAAAGAATAATTGCATACAATAGTTAATGTACAGTTGAAATGGAAGCAATGATTGAAGTGAGAGAGCATGGACCCAGCTAGGAGCCAAGCAGGAACAAATATAATTGGCTACTACACAACACATAAAACAAAATCGCCCTGACCATCAATTTTACGCACAGTATTTGCAATGCACACCCAGGGTAGATATAATAATCTTACTACAAGGAATGACATTCCTCTAAACCTTACATGGTTATCAGCTACAGTTTTATAATATAATATAATATAATATATATATATATACACATATATATTAACCTCTTTTAGCCACTTGTGCTTTTCACAGGGAGAAATATCCTGTAATATGTCAGTCTGGTCTCACTCAAAAGCGTGACCCAGCCCCAAAATACCAGGCAATTCTACCCTGAACAGGAGAAACCGCAAACCCCAGACACGTTTCGGCCTTTTTGGGCCTCGTCAGTGAAGTGCAGCCGAACTCCCTAAGGCACAGTGAGATCGAGATATACCAGATAGAAAATACACACAATATATATTTTTTTTTTTATTCTTTGTGACCGCCAATTAAAAAACAAATATTTATATTGTAATGTTGCATCCTGGACTTATCGGGGCAATCACTATATTGTTGCGGTTTAGAAGTGGGGCGCTCATTGTAAGCATTGACAAGCGTGCATTGTTCTTTCCAAGTATGCTCATATAATTACTGTTACTCAATGTATAACCTGAGCCTTTGTCTACCCCACAATACAATAGAACAATCACAGATTCTATTACGTGTGATAAATTGCAGCCCATAGGTCCAGGGTACTAATCTCGGCTCACTTTATTAAATCACATTCCTGTGTACCCCCCACCATTACGTCAGTGACAGATGGCATTAGTGAGAGTACTCATTACCACCCATATAAAAAAGAGTGTCAGACACCAGACGGAAGTGGTACTGCTTGGGGGGGGGGCGATGCTGCAGGGGCTAATCAGGCAGAAATAATGCCTGGGGCAGGGACCAAATCAAATAGCCCCGTCTTGTACACAGCATGGGAGACCGGCACATGCTGGGGAGCTGAAGGCCGGTACAATAGACTGAGCCGGGAGGGAGACAGCAGGGGAGGCCTAGTAAAGGGACAGAGGGCTGGAGGCAACATTAGATTATTTATGCAAATTGCAATTTCCTGTTTGGGCCGTTTTAATCTTCATTATCTCTCATTGCAAAGCAAAAAGGCAAAATTAGCTTCTAGCAACAACTAGCTCATTTTATATTGATGTGTAGAAACATACATTATCTTACATCTTATGTTTTGTATCCACCCCCTCAACAAAAAAAAAATGTAGATAGATAGAGATTATATATATATATATATATATATATATATATATATATATATATAATAATAATAATAAATTAATAAGCCCATTTGCATGTCTAAAAGGCAGGGACATGCAAATGAGAACACAATGTACCTCACTCTTTTAATCCAAAAATAGCAACTTTAATACAGCGGGCATATGCTTTAAGGGAGCAATGTATAAACAGCTTTTAAGCAAAGCACCGGGTTGGATTTTACACAAACCGAGAATCACTCATATACAGCACTGTTTCAAGCTTTTGGCCATCATCAGTATGAGGCAGATTCTGGTTTGTGCAATAGATTTTGTAGGATTGGGTATTCCACAACAATACACACAGTCACATTAAAATAATTGTGTGAATGAATGATAGAGAATCTGATTTGCTGTTCACGGTTCAAATATGGGATAAATTAAGACTATGGGCTATAACAAGCTCTTTACCAATGGATTACAATGTATTTCCTTACATTAAACATACAATACAGATTGCTATGTGTAACTATCAATCAGCCTTTCTGGCCAACTCGCCTATTCTTAAAACTCATTCTTATGGGTGATTACTTTCAATAAACGCTAAATAATCTTGGAAATTCAAACTGTATTGCAGCGGGCAAGAACAAGCTTGTGCAGATCTAATGGAGTAATTGACCTAGTCAGTCTATTAGGTGCATTATTAACATTCATTTGATAAGGTATGTCTTACCTATAGTTCTGAATTAGATATTTATATACACACACATGCAAATGGGCTTATTAATGTATTATCTGTCTTCTGTACTGTGGAGAGCTTTTCTCATTCTAGTGCTCACCATACACTAAATGATTGTTGTGGAATACCCAATCCTACAAAATCTACTGCACAAACAAGAATCTGCCTCATACTGATGATGGCCAAAAGCTTGAAACAGTGCTGTATAGGAGTGAATCTCGATTTGTGTTTAAAATCCAACATGGTGCTTTGCTTAAAAAAAAGGGACCAATAAATAAAGTTGCTATATATATATATATATATATATATATATATATATATATATATATATATATATAGGGCCTCATTAAATTGCGATTTGGCCAATTGAATAGGGGTCTAAATAAGCACATAGCATATTTTTTTTAAAGAAGTTTTTAGTTAGTGAAAACCTTGCTTTTGGATAGATGCTTACTAACTAAAAACTTCTTACATGTTATGTGCTTATTTAGAGGCCTATTCAATTGGCCAAATTGCAATTGAATGAGGGCCATAGTATTTATTATGATACACAGCTCTATACCAGGCCCCACTACTACCAGAGGGCCCAAGAGCGTGACTTAATGACACCCACAAGTAGTTGTAATCAAGACCACTGATAAAGCCACCAAGTGACTTTCCCTCCCACCGGGGAATACCCAACCACCCGCTGTCACCTCCTATGTAGAGGAGAAGTTCATTCAGAGTTCCAGTAACTAAATTGAATCAAACCAGAAATTCTATCCGTCTACTGACAACCCCTATCCACAGAGAACAGGATTAAATAATATTTTGCATCAGATATCAAATTAAATTGAGAAATCTGGGATGCGCGGTTAAAGTACTGCGTAATGGTCATATTTATAGTTTTCTACCTGAAGGACTTGATACTGTGTGAAATGTTATAGAAAATTTTAAATAAGATATAAAAAAAAAAAAAAAGATATAAAATTTGAATTGTAACCATGCCAGTTTTGCTTTACAAGCAGCAGACATGGGCTTTGTGCCTACTAGGATTAAATATCTTGGAAGAATGGGGGGAACCTTAGATTCAAAATGACCAAGTACAGGAGCAAGGCCCAGTAGGATAAAGCAAGGGCAGGGTTTAAGTTGGACATTTTGTTCAGATACTTTTATGCTCTTTGGTTACATAGAGGTTAATGTTGTTTGTTTGTTAGTTAGATAATTCACCATTTATAATATGGTGGGCAAAAAAGATGTACTATTTATTTACTGTGCGGTGGAGGCTTCTATCACATTTGAATGTCTAACACTAGTTAAATGGTTGCCTGCTCAGAATTCCAAGAAAAACAGTTATTACACTGCATTCTGGGAAGCTGAGCCGGGACATGCAAATGTGCCCATAAATGTCTTGCTCTTCAATCCATAGTCATTATCAAACATGGCTTCCTTTAAGCTTATGCATGCTGTATTACACAGCTTTAATGCAAAGCCAAGGTTGGAGATCCCGCACAAGCGGAGATCCCGCTCCATGCTGATGATAGCCAGTAAGCTTGAAACAGCTGTACATGGATAGGATACTCAGCTTGTGCTTAATCCACCCTTGGCTTTCCATAAAGCTGTATAATACAGCATATATAAGCTTAAAGGAAGCCATGTTTGATAATGGCTATGGATTGAAGAGCAAGACATTTGTGGGCACATTCGCATGTCCCAGCTCAGCTTCCCAGAATGCAGTTTAACAACTGTTTTTCTTGGAATTCCGAGCTGGAAACAGGTTTTTTAACTCGTTTTAGACATTCAAATGTGAACACAGATGTACTATTTATTATATAAAAATTCACAAGTACCCAAAGTTCTCTCAAACTACAGTGATACCTGTAGAAGACAACCTGGACATGGCACTATATATGGATATTATTTCCAAGTTGTAGAGATCATTTCACATTTAGACCATAAAATAACATAGGAACTAGAGACATCTCGCCTCATTACTGAGATGGCGCTTGCCTTGGCCATGAGGCCATATGGTGAGACCCATCGGAGATATCAGTACTTTGTATATACCTTTAGGATAACAAAAGGAATGCATGTTCTCAGATACATCATCCTTTAGTAGATCATGCCCATGGGCTTTGATATCAAACTAGAAAGCAGTCATTGCATGATGGCTGCTTATCAATTAAGAAAGTTCAACACCACCACTATATTATTTTTGAAGAACTAGAATCTAAAAATGTATTTTGTTTTTATCAATTCTTTAAAAGCATATGGTGTAAATACCAACTAATAGATACTTGGTCCTAAATATAGAAACATTATTGGCTCTGTGAGAATTTAGAACAAACATGAAACTATCCCTCAGTATTTAATAACTTCCCATAATTACAATCGGATGTCTCAGCTGGCACGCCATCCATATAGCGACAGCCGTCCAGAGACTCACAACTTCAATCAATGACCTTTCCTACTTGAAAGCATTTTTTTAAAGGAAGAAGAGGAAAAAACACAACACTGTGGGTTCGTGCCTTTGATGTAATGCTGAATTTTTCGGATACCCCTCTTGCTCATAAAAAAAAAAAAAAAAAAAAAAAAAAAAAAAAAACACACACGACTACTTGTTAGCAAAAGACTCCGGACAGCCCACTTGTGATTTTACAGCAATGGAGAAAAGCTCGTCAATCCACATCTGATGCAGCCGAGATCTGATTGGTTGGCAATATTGTGAATGATTTTTAAAAATACCCCCATGGGCTGTACAGAGTGGCTGGAAATGTAAAATTGTTTAAAATGACATGTTTTAAATGAATAATGCACTATATTGGGTTATAAAAGCCAGTTCTGAATAGATTTACAGCACAGAATCCATGACGTAGCGTCTCTGCTTATTTCTATCCTCCTCATATAATTCCTTAGATTAGGTAAGGGTCTGTATGGAGATCATTTTAGGATTTAAGCTACATCAGCAACATATATCTGCTATTCTTGTTCTGCTTTTGGGAACATTACAAAATCCATTTGGCTCTTATTCAAATATATCATAAAAGTCACCTTCACTATATAAAAAAAGAACGCGAAGGAAGAAACGGATGTTTGGGAAAACTTCACATGTTTGTGAAGTATGTAGCACACTAACATAAGCCATCAGCATAAAATCAGTTTTAGAGAAAATCTGAATTTTCTGTGGGCTTCCATATAAAGAGTGGCATGTTGGCGTGGAATCTGAGGGCTAGCTGGCTTTCCGTACACAAACAAAAAAAATAAAATAAAATAAAATAAAATAAAAAAATCGCCAGAAATATTAGTCTTTGCTTTTCAGAATAAGAGTTACATACACAGATGTAAATGACAAATTAGAACCAATAGACCAATCCAGCCGGTCCATTCTAAAATCTGCCAAAAATATTAAATAAATTAGCAGCGGCATTAGGAATATTCCAGGGAATCCTTTACGGTGTTTGGCCCAAACGCTTCTGCTGGAAGGTTGCTATACTTATGCTACCGGGGCCGTAAACAACGCTCAACTTGAAATTGTTACCGGTTATTCTTATTTTTTGGGGGGGCTGGTCAAAATTAAAATGTGGCATTTCAAATTCTTAATAAATATTTATCTTTGCATACCCCCACCCCCTTTCTGTGTCACTACCTTGTTGTGGTAAAGGGGCTTGAGTACTTCAATAAAGCTGTGATCTATACCATGTAGGCTCACCCAATTGGGCAGGATATATCAAATCACTGTTTACTGGAGGAGAAGGAACAGATAACCTACTCCAGTATATTTCCCAAGAAGATTCTCAAGGGTCATGTAAAGTCATACATGAATGATCACAAACCCCTCACCCCAACACCAACCCCATCCCATCCCAATTGACTCTTTTGGAGGAGGCAACCTTCTTTCCATGAAAAATCACTCTGGCTCCTCATTTTCCTCCTAAATATTTGTATTTTGAAGGAAAGACACATTCTAGATGGATCCATCACACCCAAAACCATTAGATTGTAAATTGTCAATTTGGTAAGATGCTCTGGGTACTCTATATGGGTCAGGGCCGTCCATTCTTCTGCATTGTGTAAATATTGTTCTAGCCTTGTACGGAGCTATGGAATATATTGGCACCTTACAAATAAAAGGATAATAATAATAATAATAATAATAATAAATAGTAGTTTTCCAGGCCTGAACATTTCCCTCTATCTGGTTACTCCTGTGGTTTCCTCTCAAAGAAAGATGGAGCTTGAGTGTCCGTTCTACACTATGTGTGTGTGTGGAGTATTACATGTATGTAAAACTTGGTTTAATCATGATGCAGCATGGCAGTGACACAACCGAAAAGTGAATCATTTTTTCAAGAACATAAGTGCCCTCTTCAGTCATGTGACATTCTGCGCCATATGGTTTAGGCATGTTGCAATACAAAAGTTTTCAGAATGACACAAGCCTCTGGTTTCCCTTACAGTGGGTGGATCTGATAATGTACAGGTCTCCCCAGTGTCCTGACCCCACTCATGTCTTACTTAGCATTATCTCCCTACCCCCCCATTTCCTTCCACTGACTCAGCAAGCTGGGCCCTCCTGCTGTTCCCATGTCCGCATTCCAGTCTAGATATAAGTGCGCCCAAGGGGTTAATGCAAGCACCCGCTGAGTGTCTGAACAAAACAGAGCTGCACGTTCTGCAATGCCACTGCAGAAGGGTGATACAACAACAGGATGGCACACCAGTGGGCAGGAAGCACATCTGGACAGGGCACCTTGGTGCAACAGGATAGAGTTATACAAGGATGCTGCTAGGAGCATTAAAAGATAAAAGGATAATAATAATAATAATAATAATAATAATAATAATAATAATAATAGCAGCAATGAAGAGATGGAAAGAGGTGGCACAGAGCAAGGAGAGGTATAGGAGCCAAAATAAGTCAGGGAGGGGGTTATTCAGCACAATATAAACACAGACCACAAAACAGATCAAAATAGATGGAACTTTCTGAGTTGAAGGATAGGGGAGATCTTGGAAGAATAGGGTATATAATACTTATAAAAAAAGGTTAGCAATTTCATTT
This sequence comes from Discoglossus pictus, assembly GCA_027410445.1. NCBI lineage: Eukaryota > Metazoa > Chordata > Amphibia > Anura > Alytidae > Discoglossus > Discoglossus pictus. The sequence continues at coordinate 18,875,137 of CM050173.1, read as the reverse complement.
TCTTGTTCTTTCAAGTGTCTGCTGTAAATATGCGACTTGAGGGATCATTTAAGAAGTTCACATTATTAAACCATTTAACCAAAGTGAATATCTGTTTGGTAATTTATTAAATAACTACTGTAGTTTGGTAGAAAAATGTGAAATATGTGGCAGCTGTGTAGGCCATGGGCATAAAAACAATCTGAGAAATTCTTATATAGTTTGCTGGCTCCTCTTGTGTCATTCCATTTTGGACTGCCTGTAGCTTGAGGGGATTATTGGTACTCACTCTTTTGAAAATGTCACATTTTTTAGAACATTGAAAACCAAACTAAATAGAAGAGATCTTATCTGAATCCACTGTTCCTTCCATTCATCCCTGGTTTTTAATCATGTTAGAAAAAAATAATGTTTTCTACTAGTAAACTGAATACAATTTATTTTGCACATTATCAAGTCAGATTAAGTAAAAGAGATTATTATAACCATGACACTTGTGTGATCTTTTAAGAGACTCCAAATGTCTTCGCACCCATTGGTGTAGGAACCAGGGGGGTAAGCCCAACAGCCACTAATTTTGCTTGAGATATATATATATATATATATATATATATATATATATATATATATATATAATACACATACAATCTTATTGCCGTCAGGCAAGTCACTAGTGTGTGTAAGGCAGGTAATGGTGTTTGGTTGAGACACTAATTTTGTTGGTGTTCCAAGATGCTTTGGCGCTCATTGCGAGCCTCGCGCTCATTGCAAGGCTGTTGGTTGTTTGTACGCTATTAGCAGCGTTGGCGGTCTTTTTTGTAAGCTAATGAAATAATTAATAAAATAATAAAATGAGAAATTAATATACTTTACCTATTTTTAATAGGAAGGAAGCATTGTGTTGAAGAGCTGACAATCTGTTTTCATGTTGCTGCAGCATACAATGTAGGTTTGCAGTGTTGTGGAGCTGCTGTGTAAGTGTCAGCAATGTGTGCTGTGTAATAGTGTGCATGCGCGCGGAAAATCTGATAGTGTAGCGGTGTACTGTATATGTTAGTGTTGTAAAATGGCGGCTGATGTGTGTGGTACGCGGCTGTGGAGGATTTTGCGTCCTTGTTCTTGGACCTAGCACGGCTTTTTCGGAAAATCTGTATGTGTTTCGTGGCGTTTTGCGTGTTTAGGGTCCTGTAGTCCAGTTTTCTTCGGCGGCCATTTTTTCTCTCACTTAGGGGATTTTCGGGTGTCTATACTCTTGAATTTGGACTTAAATTGAGGTGTAACTTCACTTGCAGAGGTCCTGGGTGCCGCCCCCGTTAGCAACAACTTTTGCCAACCCGCACTGCTGACAGCTATATATGTGATACTAGCGACCTGCCCGTCAAAAAATTACGGGAAAAAGATTGTAAGGCAGGTAATGTTGTTTGTTTGCGACATTAATTTTGTTGATGTTCCAAGATCCTTCGGCGCTCATTGCAAGGCTGTTGGTTGTTTATGTGCTATGAGCTGCGTTGGTGTTTTTTTTTTGTATGCCAATGAATAATTAATAAAATAAGAAATTAATATACTTTACCTATTTTGAAGTAATATAAGCAGGAAGCATTATGCAGAAGAGCTGACAATCTGTTTGGATGTTGCTGCAGCATCAGTGCTGTGGAGCTGCTGTGTGTCAGCAATGTGTGCAGTGTAATAGTGTGCGTGCGCGAAGGAAATCTGTTAGTGTAGCTGTGTACTTCCGGATTGTATAAGTTATTGTTGTAAAATGTCACCAAATGTGTGTGGTACGCGGCTGTTGGCGATTTAGCGTCCTTTTTCTTGGACCTCGTCTGTTTTTTTCTGAAAATCTGTATGTTTCGTGGCGTTTTGCGCGTTTAGGGTCCTGTAGCCTAGTTTTCGTTGGCGGACATTTTTTTCTCTCGCTTAGGGGATTTTCATATGTCTAAACGCTGTAAATTGGACTTAAATGGAGGTGTAGCTTCAGAGGTCCTGAGTGCCCCCCCCCCCCCCCCCCTTTGCTGTGGGTAAGCTTTTTATGTGTTTGTAGTGTGTATTTGTGTTTTTTACGTTTCCGTATTTCAGGCACTGAGGTCGTAAATTTTTGTGAGGTCGTATTTTTTGCTAGTCCCGCGGCTCGTATTTGTGGATGGTAAGTCCGTAAATTTTGCGTCGAGGTGGGACCCTCCATCTCCGCAAATGCGGACCCTCGCTTTGCGAGGGTCCGCATTTGCGGGGCTAAAGTTGGCAGTTGCTGGCAAGGAGCGCCTTTGGCGCTCCGTGCCAGCTTCTGCGGCCTTCACTTGCGAGGGCCACAGGCTCGTTGTGCGAGCCCGCAGCGTTAGCAACAACCCGTATGCTCACAACTATATATGTGTGATAGACAGACATACATACTCTGATCTGATACAAAAATATCCAGAAACAAGAATAGTAAATGAATTTAGGTCTAGTGACAGCTGTAGGTTTTTGGTACAATTTGCATAAATAGCAGAGGAAATTCCAAGCAACTAAAATTACAGGAACCAGTCTTGTCATCTAAATTTACATGCAGTATAAGCTCTTGTCAGCAATTCATGTTTAACACGCTGCATAAATATGTATTTATGTAAAAAAAAAAAATAATATATATATATATATATATATATATATATATATATATATATATATATATATATATATATATCACATATATAGTTGTGAGCGTACGAGTTGTTGCTAACGCTGCGGGCTCGCGTAGCGAGGGCCGCGGCTCGCACAGCGAGCCGAGGCCCTCGCAAAGCGAGGGCACTGCCCGAGGGTCTCAGTTGTTGGCATGGAGCGCCGAAGGCGCTCCTTGCCAGCACCTGAGGACCTCGCAAACTTCACATGGCAACCCAAACAGTACGACACACACATTACGACACTCGCAAACAACATACGACACACGTTCACACACATTACGGACTCGCAACACTCGGACGCAACTCGCGAACATTACAAAATGTAAAACACAATACATACACACACCACATACATAAAAAACTTACCTACACCAAGAGGGAGCACCCAGCACCTCAAAAATACAACTTACACCTCGATTTTACTCCAAATAAAACAGTTTAGAGACTAAAAAAAAAAATCGAAGCGAGAGAAAAAATGGCCGACAAACAAAACGAAAACGAGGCTACAGCACTCTAAACTCGCAAAACACCACAAGAAAAACTCGCAAAACACCACAAAACACCTACGGATATTCCGATACAAACGTATACCACACATTACTCGCCATTTGACGCCAATGCGGAAGTACACGACAACGGTTTGGGCTCGCGCACGCACAGTGTTACACTGCACACATTCAGCACGCTTACACAGCAGATCCACACCACTAATGCTGCAGCAACCTCAAAACACATTCACAGCTCTTCCACACAATGCTTTAAAATAGGTAAAGTATATTCATTTACTAATCTATTACATATTTCATTATTACACACCAAACAGCATTAGCTACCTTACAATTTCATTGCCGTCATTTTTTGACGGGCAATTCGCTAGTATATATATACACACACACATACACATACATATATACACATACATACACACTATTACTATTTTACTACATTTTCTCTTTTACTCCTTTTTGCCCTCTATTTAAAAAAAACGTTAAAAAAAAATACATTTTTTATATTGAAAGTTATCCTGATATGTCAGCAGCGTTTTTTTTTTTTTTTTTTTTTTTTTTTAAAGAACACAAATAAAAAACTTAAGTTTTACCCATGGATTTGTCTCCTGAGATTGGGTAATACAAGAGGAGTGCACAATAATGGAGATCTGGCGTTTAAGTTTATAAATATACTCTCAGGCTAAATGATCATGATTTAATTTGATGTTTATCTTGATATCGGGAGACTGTACCCTGAAAACAAGGACATCATGTCACCCCGCATATTGTACGGTGCTACAGAGGCACTTGGATAATGATGATGTCGGAGGGTTCATGCAACAAAGACGGCAGATGGTATCAAGAAGAGCGGGCTAGGAACACACCATCATGAATGGATTGTATGGAAGTGCAACTAACAGGTAACATAGAACCTGTATTAGTAGCCATGAGGCCGGTCTAGATCGCATGTTACATGGAGGCCTCGCACACCAAACCCGCCAATGAATAAAATATGAGGTGGATGGCAGAAATCTGCTAATGGAGTCTGGGGGAGGGGAGCAGAGATTGGAAATAAAAAATGGGGAATGTTCCCGGTGAGATCTGCTGATAAATAGGGGAGGAATCCTCATGGGGGGGGAAGCAATCTAATACAATTAACCCTTTCGCTGATAGAGAGATGTTTATGGCATCTCACCGGGAAGAATCTCATTGCTAAAACTGATTAAATCAGGATGGATGGGAAGGAGGCGACAGCTCAGCAATAAAATGCTAATGAGACAAGAGAGCAGAGACGGCTAAATACAAGGTGATCCACATTAACCCTTTAAGTGGCAGACGGGCCAGCAATACATTGCTTGTCGATGCATTAAAGGGCCCTCAAAGGGTTAAAGGGACCACTGGTTCCCTTACAATACACACTCCTGAAAGGCTTGACTTTAATAAAAAAGGGCAAACTAGATAAATACAGCCTTTAATAATTTATCAACTACTATATGTAATTATGCATTGCTGAGGTCAATTGTTTTTGTCCCTGACGTGTGTGATGTAGAAACAATATCCATTCTGTTCTACTAAAAATTCTCACAAAAGGAATGAAAATTATAATAAAATCCAGTCTTAGATAACTATCCAAGTAAAAAAACATTTGCTGTAGCAGAATAAATACATACATTTGTATTATTACTAAATAGGACAATTTTTGTCATTTTTTTCTGTATCAGGATCTGAATCTCCATCCTTGGAAATGGGTGCAATGTATTAAAAAGCAAAGAAAAATACACAGCATTTAAAAATTGTATTTGCAACAATTCATTACTACACAACTCCATTTTTCTAACTTGATTCTATCTGCTGCTTTCTCAAGAGGGGGTATCCATATAAATTGAACTTTCCATTGGTCCTTTTGATAGCTTTGTCTATTTTAGATGCCACATTGAATGCAGAGGAAGCTCCCCACCTTGACGGATAGTAGCAAAAATGGTAGATTCCACCTCAATATAATTGAATATGTATATATATATATATATATATATATATATATATATATATATATATATATATATATATATATATATATATACAAATAAATAAGTAAATAAATAAATAAATAAATAGTGTAATAATTTACTGCTTATTCCAAATATTTGTTGCCCATTGTTAAGAGTAGTTCTGCAAAAGAGAACACAATAAAGGGATATGGAAGGTTCCCTGTTTTTAATATTAAAATATATTTCTTAAGTGTGTATTTGCAACTTAATGCTTAAAAGCTCGGAAACCTTCCAAAAAGTCCCTACAAAAGGTCTGCCCCAAGCCACTCATGCACACAGCGTCTGTAGTACTAGATGTACTAACCAATCAATGTTGAGAAACAGCCTATAAGTGGCTGTTACATCTAGTAGCAATAGAAACATTGTGTGTGTGAGTTATATTGGGCAGGCCTTTCTAGGGACTATTTGGAAGGTTGAAGGGTGTAAAAACAGAGCTTTTAAGCACTTGTCAATAGAATAATGTTTAGATACGCAAATAAACACTTAGGTAGATAATAATACTAATGAACTTTCCATATCCCTTTAAACACTGGACTAAAGATGTCCTTTAAAATAAAGTTTTAGCCCCCCCCCCCATTATTAAGACAAGTTTTTCTAAACAACATACACAATATGCAATCTAATTAATGGCAGCAAACATGTTAAACAGTCCGTATGTTGTATTAAATGTGTGATTAAAACATGTAAGAATGAGCGAATCAATAGATGCAATGGGCCATATGTACTAAATCCCGTTCTGTCACTTGATGCACACACATCACATGGATGATTCATTCTATAGACTGCATGGTCTCGCTGTCCTGTTGTCCAAAGCTTAATAGATGGATCAATAGATGGGATGGCTATGACCTAGGACAAATTTGGATGACCTTGTGGACAACTCACTTTAGGCTCTTATTTCACAGGCCATTAAAGCGAAAAGATATTTGGGAGGGTAAATACAGGGCTATGTAAGGAATTATTATCGGAGCCGTCCATAACAGCTGCTGGTGCTTCCAATATAGAAGGGACCAGAATGGGAATGTGTTTTAGGGGAATTCGAGCAGAGAGAGGGATCACATCCCGGCATCGATCCATTATTAGATTGTTATAGGGCCAAGAGACTTCATAGCACCAGCGCAAAAATCACATGCATGTTCCCTTGAAAGACATGGGGCTCCCTATGGGTCATGACGTTTTTAAAAAACGTCGGGATTTACACATTGTATTTTCTTTATTGCATTTAATGGATAAAACTGAACTTTTAAACTTTCTGCAAATAATGCAATAATGTTAAGACTTCCTTCTGATAAAGTGGGTTATGGGCGTGCCAGGGACCTCAGAGTTATGGAGCTCTATTTAGGAATAATGTATTCGTCTACACGGATTAGATGCCGTTGTTACTCCAAAATAAGAATTTGGCACAGGGGCGGTACAGACTATGGTGTGTGCTGCAAACCTGCACTGCCAGTATGCATTTAGAAGAGGAGTCTAATAGAGTAAGATGTTGCATGGCAGGATTACCTCTTATGGAAGAAAAACTAAACAAAAAAAAAACACAACACTAAATTTGCACAGAATGAATGCAGAAAGCCAATATCAATGTTTAAAAAAATTAAAGACAGATGAAAGATTCCAAGATTATATATATATATATATATATATATATATATATATATATATATATATATATATATATATATATATATATATACATATATATATATATATATATATATATATATATATATATAGAGCAGTGGCACACAGAGCCTGGCGCCCCTGAGAGCCCCAGCACACTGGCGCCCCTGAGAGCCCCAGCACACTGGCGCCCATGAGAGCCCCAGCACACTGGCGCCCATGAGAGCCCCAGCACACTGGCGCCCATGAGAGCCCCAGCACACTGGCGCCCATGAGGGCCCCAGCACACTGGCGCCCATGAGGGCCCCAGCAAAGTGGCGCACATGAGGGCCCCAGCAAAGTGGCGCACATGAGGGCCCCAGCAAAGTGGCGCACATGAGGGCCCCAGCAAAGTGGCGCACATGAGGGCCCCAGCAAAGTGGCGCACATGAGGGCCCCAGCAAAGTGGCGCACATGAGGGCCCCAGCAAAGTGGCGCACATGAGGCCCCCAGCAAAGTGGCGCACATGAGGGCCCCAGCAAAGTGGCGCACATGAGGGCCCCAGCAAAGTGGCGCACAGAGGGCCCCAGCAAAGTGGCACACAGAGGGCCCCAGCAAAGTGGCACACAGAGGGCCCCAGCAAAGTGGCACACAGAGGGCCCCAGCAAAGTGGCACACAGAGGGCCCCAGCAAAGTGGCACACAGAGGGCCCCAGCAAAGTGGCACACAGAGGGCCCCAGCAAAGTGGCACACAGAGGGCCCCAGCAAAGTGGCACACAGAGGGCCCCAGCAAAGTGGCACACAGAGGGCCCCAGCAAAGTGGCACACAGAGGGCCCCAGCAAAGTGGCACACAGAGCCTGGCACCCAGAGGGCTCATTACATTCGACAGCAAAAACGTTTTTTGTTTTTTTTTGTGATTCATGGGTTCCAAATTCGGGGTGCGCATTAGATTCCATGGCGCACTAGATTTGCGTAAATACGGTATATAAACGTAAATAGATACAAAGGGATATTATACACCTAGTAAACTCAAGAAACCTTCCTTTAACCACTGTACAGCACATGTTGGTGTGTTAATATCATCCATTAATTGAATTATTATTATTATCATCATCCCTGTAATATAATGCATATATAAAAAGACAACATATTTAGTTAAGAGCCCATGTGCCAATATATTTTTACGTCACATATTTTAGCCTAAAACCCATCATATAAATGCACAGACATATAATACATTTTAATGATGTACATTGCTCCGTCATTATTTCTATCCTAACAGTCCTGACTATGCTGTTAGTAGAAGCCGGAGGGTGACGTGACTGGCTACTGGCCGGGAAGTGGTTAAGTTGAGTCACGACCAATAACCCCAGTGCCGGCAGCTGGTCACCTATGGAATGTGGCCGTGTGTGTGTAGACCTGAGGTTGGGATCACTGGCTGCAAATCAAACAAGGAGCAAGGATACCAAGTAGTTCTATTAATGGGATACGGAAGCTTCCTGGAGGTTACTAGGCATAGAATATAATATCCCTGTGTATTTATTAAGTACTTTATTAAGAAGTGCTTATAAGCTCTGCTTTTACTGCTTAGAAATAAACAAATAGTCCCTGTATGGGTCTGCCCACTGCACTGTATGCAGACAAAGACTCAGTAGGGCTGGATGTGTAGTGTCCTAGCCTATCAGGGCCATGTTTCAGGTGCATGTTGCAGAGAGATGGTCACCGATTAATTAGTATTAAACACAGCAGCGCAAGTAAAGCAGAGTCTGTGTCAACACGAGGCACAGTGGGCATACCCATACAGGGTCCATTTATTTGATTTTAGGCACACAAAAAAAATAAGCATACATTAAAGTACATAAGGGTATATGTTCCCTGGTGGTCCAGTGGTTAGGATTTGCTGCTTTCACTGCTGCAACCTGAGTTTTATTCTCGTCAGAGAACCAAAAGGTCACATCACCCTGAAGCCATGCAGGGTTGAGCCATGTCAATCCACCTAGGAATACCGGGAGCTTCAGGTTGTGGCCCACTGGAGAAGGAACTTGCAACCCACTCCAGTAATAGCTACCATGAATACCAAGTGGATCAGCATGATGTCTTACGGTCCATGAGGTCACAGAGAGTCGGACATGACTGTACAACGCAAACGTCAGTAAATCCACACACAGGTATATTATATACCATGCAAAATCCAGGAACCTTCCATATCCCTTTAATGGGTCTCATGGAAACTGCTCGATGCAGCCAATATCAAGTGGGGCTCTGGGAAAGCTTTTCATTTGATCATCAGACACAAACTGTTGGGGGGGTAGTTGGAGGAAGATAAAATCTTATTACATAGTGAAATGTTCAACAAATTTTAAGATGTTTTTACATTTAAATTTTAAGTGCCCCGTTTGTCGATGCTCCTTTAAGAGGACATGGAAAGAGTTTTATTCTTTTTTTTTGCATCAGAATTTGGGTTTTTGATAATGTCTTCGCAGTGCGTTTTCTTTTTACCAAATAAAGGTCCCAGAGCACAAAAAGTTTAACTGCTCTTGGGGGCTTGCCCTCTGTCAGCCAATCAGATCTACAGACTGAATTGAATTGTACACCTATAGCTAAGCTGAAGGAGAAGAGGACAACAGATATGGAGATGGCCACATGAGGTCATTGAAGCAATGAACATGAGCGTTAGGGAACACAGAGAAGCAGTGGCTGACGGATGTGCCTGGCGTGCTGCGGCCCATAGGGTCACAGAGTCGAACCCGACCGAACAACAACTTACACTTACATAAACCAATACATAGGCTAACTGGCAACTTGCAGTACAACCTACTGGCCCAGGATCCATTGGAGATTTTACAGCTTACATTTGCCCCTTTTCTCCCAGAGACATCCTGAAGACAAATCGTATCAAAGAAACATATTTAATGGCAAATGGGAACCAAAAGGCTCATTTAGTTTGCCCATTCCATCTACCATAAGTACTTGACTTAAGTCTCAGGATAGTCTTATACTCCCCACCCCAAGGAATGCTTAAAGATTAAACCCCAATACCAGAAGGCTGTACCACATATCCACCAAGTCCCTCATTATTTTCTCCATCAGGAGCATCCATAAAATTAAACGGGTTTCTCTTTTAAAAATAACGTCAGGTTCAAGAATTTGCTGCTATTATTACTGGACCCCCTTTAAATCCGTGCGCTGATGTCAGTTCAGTATTTCCACTTTTATACAGGATTCCCGAGGAGCCCACTTTGTATTTGTAACAAGGCATAAAAGGAGAGCTCTTCAGATAGGTATATAATGCACAGAACACGCTAAAGACGTCACGCGTGCAACCAGCTCTAATTAATTCCTTGCACAGTCAGACAAGTCTGCGCCGTGACCAAACAAAAGCCGGTAACTCCAGGAAAGAACATTTCAATTGTTTCCCGGCCAAAAGGGAATACGGGCAGAAGGAACACCAGGGAACAAATAGGCATAACCCGGCAAACAAAGCGGGATAGGAGATAAAGGAGGGGTCCTGGAATTGGCTAAGACCAGACAGGTTATGGAAGATACTGCACTGCAGGAACAGCTTGCAAATTATATTAACGGATGCGTTTATCATACCATTTAAACAGGCCAAATGCGCCCCTATTCACCGTCCCATTATAAAGCCCCATGGTGAATAGACCGGCCCTTTAAGACTTTAATATGGAAGATTCCTAAATTTTACTAGGTATATAATATCCCTGTGTATCTATTTACTTGATATTTGTGAGAAGTGATTATAAGCTAATATGAAATAGTCCCTGTATGGGTCTGTCCTCTGCAGCATATGCAGACAGACTAGGTAGGGCTGGATGTGCAGTGTAGTGTAGTGTCCTAGCCTATCAGGGACCACGTCTCAACAGCATGTTGCTAAGAGATGGTTAGTATGAGACAGAGCGCTGCAACTACTACAGAGTCTGTATCTGCATACGCTGCAGAGGGAAGACCCAAGCAGGGAGTATTTGTTGGATTCTAGGCAGTAAATACAGAACTTATAAGCACTTCTCAGTAAAATAAAGTCAAGAAAAGTAACTTGATATGCAGGTAGCAGGGGTGTATGAAGCGGAATAATTCGGGGGGGGGGGGGGGGGGGGGCATTTGTCCCCCTCTCCCCCTCCCATGCAGGCATATTATGTACCTAGTAACATACAGAAACCGTCCAGGTCTACTTTAGACATGTAACAAACATTTATTTCCAAAGGGTTTCTTGGATCTTTCCTGTTATGGTGTTGGGACAGGTCCGCCGCTGCAGTGCGGCCTCCAACTGCTAGATGGCGCTGCCGATATGTGAGAGAAGTTCTAAGCTTATAATGTTAACCTAACCCTTTAACTAACCCTTACCCAACAGTATTGGCAGTGCCATCTAGCGGATGCTCAGCGCCACTGCCTTGTGCTGCGCTACCATAAGAGGATAGGACCGCTTTCTTTTCTTGTACCCATACAGAAAACTTCCATATCTCTTTAACACTGCGTCCAGCAACACTGTCAGTGAAAGGGTTAAATGCACCCCAAGGGAATCTACTAACACCTTTAGCTCCTGCCCCTTACTCTTATCTACCATAAAGCAAAGTCTGTTAGGGACAAATGGGATGGAGTCCCAAAAAGAACCCCAAATGACTTGGAACATAACCCATAATATATCTTCCAGCAACACAGCAGATAAGGTTTTAAAATGTCCCAACTAGTCTGCCCATTCTATCTACCTAAATGGCCTGGCTTAGGCTCCTTAGTTGTGTTTGATCCTACCACCTCCACTGGGAGCCGGTTCCATTACGCCAGAGTTATGGATTAGGTGGAAATTTCTTCTAAACTGAATATTACCCATCATCCAAATCTATATCAATATGGGGAGGAATCAGTACAGGGGTTAACTTTGTCTAACTAAGAGGGGGTGAGTGGGACAGGTTCAAACCCTAAGACAAGGATGCTTTCAAATACAAACTACTTTGCTTTAGGTGTCAGCCCATTGAGATCCCCAGAACAACTTATAGAGCTGGTCTATGGACACCACTAAGCAGACACATCCTTATACCCCCTGAGATGGGTGGGGGAGGGTCAGACCCTTCCTGTTAGGTCCCCTCCAGGCTGCACATTTCCTCATTTCTATGTTGCAAGCTCAGTGTTGCACCCATCCAATATTGCTGAACTTGTGGCTGCATGTTCTTTACTCTGGTATTATTAATATTATTGGGTAATATAGGATTACCCCCCTAGTACACAAGCCCATCTGCCTAGACACCCCTGCAGTGTTCTTTAGCTGACCTCTAGGGTTTACTGTAAGAAGTGATGGGTGGGACACCCCCTCCCACCTACCCATGCTTGTCCTCTGCCAGGGCAGCACTAATGGATATACATTTAAAAGCCCAAATCTAAGCCATATTATGTATGTCTAGCCTGGATAGTTTATTTAATCAGTAGCTGCATGTGATGTCCAGAATATTATCTGATGGACAGAAAGTTTCATCTGATCCCAGGATCTATTTATACTATATTGTCCACTTACCTCCTTATAATAGTCATCCATTGCTCCCTAGGACCCAGCACAGGGGGGGTTACAGCACCAGATCCAAATATTCCAACAATGACAGAACCAGAGGATCCAGGATAATGGAAGATATGAAGAACAATCCACAAATGAATCCTTATGGGAGCTCCATCTGTCCCAATGCAGATATGATGGGGTGTAATAAGGTCAGACAGACCCCAGAAAGCTGGGAAATCCTACACCTGGGAGCCAGAACATGCCTCAGTCCATATATCTCAGAGATGATGAGCATCCAGTGCAGGTATGCAGGGACTCACTGATAGGGATGAACAGGCTGGCTGCCCTCACACGGTCCTTTGTTCTCAAATTGAGATGTTATGGGGGGCATAGTAATAAGGCAGACATGTACCCCACCTCAGTGTATAGCTCAGCACAGCCCCTCACTCACAGACCCCCCACTCGCAGACCCCACTCTCATCCTCTGAGTGCTCCTGCACTGACCAGGCTTTAACTGAACTCAGCTGCTCCCAGCCAGCCCCACCTCCCATAGAGGCAGATCAGCTATAGGAGGCTCCACCTAAAGAGGCTGCTGGGAGGCTGAGTGCCAGGGATGGGTCTACTATAGAGTCTGGTGTAATGGTGTGTACATAGAGGCTGATGTATATACATGCACCCTGATCTACTGATATATATATAGAGCCTGATGTGTATACATGTACCCTGATCTACTGATATATACATAGTGCCTGATGTATATACATGCACCCTGATCTACTGATATATACATAGAGCCTGATGTATATACATATACCCTGATCTACTGATATATACATAGAGCCTGGTGTATATACATGTACCCTGATCTACTGATACATACATAGTGCCTGATGTATATACATGCACCCTGATCTACTGATATATATATAGAGCCTGATGTGTATACATGCACCCTGATCTACTGATATATACATAGAGCCTGATGTATATACATGCACCCTGATCTACTGATATATACATAGAGCCTGATGTATATACATGCACCCTGATCTACTGATATATACATAGAGCCTGATGTATATACATGCACCCTGATCTACTGATAAATACATAGAGCCTGATGTATATACATGCACCCTGATCTACTGATATATACATAGAGCCTGATGTATATACATGCACCCTGATCTACTGATATATACATAGAGCCTGATGTATATACATGCACCCTGATCTACTGATATATACATAGAGCCTGATGTATATACATGCACCCTGATCTACTGATATATACATAGAGCCTGATGTATATACATGTACCCTGATCTACTGATATATACATAGAGCCTGATGTATATACATGCACCCTGATCTACTGATATATACATAGAGCCTGATGTATATACATGCACCCTGATCTACTGATATATACATAGAGCCTGATGTATATACATGCACCCTGATCTACTGATATATACATAGAGCCTGATGTATATACATGCACCCTGATCTACTGATATATACATAGAGCCTGATGTATATACATGCACCCTGATCTACTGATATATACATAGAGCCTGATGTATATACATGTACCCTGATCTACTGATATATACATAGAGCCTGATGTACCCTGATCTACTGATATATACATAGAGCCTGATGTATATACATGCACCCTGATCTACTGATATATACATAGAGCCTGATGTATATACATGCACCCTGATCTACTGATATATACATAGAGCCTGATGTATATACATGCACCCTGATCTACTGATATATACATAGAGCCTGATGTGTATACATGCACCCTGATCTACTGATATATACATAGAGGCTGATGTGTATACATGCACCCTGATCTACTGATATATACATAGAGACTGATGTATATACATGCACCCTGATCTACTGATATATACATAGAGCCTGATGTATATACATGCACCCTGATCTACTGATATATACATAGAGCCTGATGTATATACATGCACCCTGATCTACTGATATATACATAGAGCCTGATGTATATACATGCACCCTGATCTACTGATATATACATAGAGCCTGATGTATATACATGTACCCTGATCTACTGATATATACATAGAGCCTGATGTACCCTGATCTACTGATATATACATAGAGCCTGATGTACCCTGATCTACTGATATATACATAGAGCCTGATGTACCCTGATCTACTGATATATACATAGAGCCTGATGTATATACATGCACCCTGATCTACTGATATATACATAGAGCCTGATGTATATACATTCACCCTGATCTACTGATATATACATAGAGCCTGATGTATATACATGTACCCTGATCTACTTATGTATACATAGAGCCTGATGTATATACATGCACCCTGATCTACTGATATATACATAGAGGCTGATGTATATACATGCACCCTGATCTACTGATATATACATAGAGCCTGATGTATATACATGTACCCTGATCTACTGATATATACATAGAGCCTGATGTGTATACATGCACCCTGATCTACTGATATATACATAGAGCCTGATGTATATACATGCACCCTGATCTACTGATATATACATAGAGGCTGATGTATATACATGTACCCTGATCTACTGATATATACATAGAACCTGATGTATATACATGCACCCTGATCTACTGATATATACATAGAGCCTGATGTATATACATGCACCCTGATCTACTGATATATATATAGAGCCTGATGTATATACATGTACCCTGATCTACTGATATATACATAGAGGCTGATGTATATACATGTACCCTGATCTACTGATATATACATAGAGCCTGATGTATATACATGCACCCTGATCTACTGATATATATATATAGAGCCTGATGTATATACATGCACCCTGATCTACTGATATATACATAGAGCCTGATGTATATACATGCACCCTGATCTACTGATATATACATAGAGCCTGATGTAAATACATGCACCCTGATCTACTGATATATTCATAGAGCCTGATGTATATGCATGCACCCTGATCTACTGATATATACATAGAGCCTGATGTATATACATGCACCCTGATCTACTGATATATACATAGAGCCTGATGTACCCTGATCTACTGATATATACATAGAGCCTGATGTATATGCATGCACCCTGATCTACTGATATATACATAGAGCCTGATGTGTATACATGCACCCTGATCTACTGATATATACATAGAGCCTGATGTATATACATGCACCCTGATCTACTGATATATACATAGAGCCTGATGTGTATACATGCACCCTGATCTACTGATATATACATAGAGGCTGATGTATATACATGCACCCTGATCTACTGATATATACATAGAGCCTGATGTATATACATGCACCCTGATCTACTGATATATACATAGAGCCTGATGTATATACATGCACCCTGATCTACTGATATATACATAGAGCCTGATGTATATACATGTACCCTGATCTACTGATATATACATAGAGGCTGATGTATATACATGCACCCTGATCTACTGATATATATATAGAGCCTGATGTATATACATGTACCCTGATCTACTGATATATACATAGAGCCTGATGTACCCTGATCTACTGATATATACATAGAGCCTGATGTACCCTGATCTACTGATATATACATAGAGCCTGATGTACCCTGATCTACTGATATATACATAGAGCCTGATGTATATACATGTACCCTGATCTACTTATGTATACATAGAGCCTGATGTATATACATGCACCCTGATCTACTGATATATACATAGAGGCTGATGTATATACATGCACCCTGAT
Organism: Discoglossus pictus; assembly: GCA_027410445.1. Classification (NCBI taxonomy): domain Eukaryota; kingdom Metazoa; phylum Chordata; class Amphibia; order Anura; family Alytidae; genus Discoglossus; species Discoglossus pictus. The sequence goes on along the minus strand of CM050173.1, from coordinate 18,859,044 downwards.
CTACTGATATATACATAGAGCTTGATGTATATACATGTACCCTGATCTACTGATATATACATAGAGCCTGATGTGTATACATGCACCCTGATCTACTGATATATACATAGAGCCTGATGTATATACATGCACCCTGATCTACTGATATATACATAGAGGCTGATGTATATACATGTACCCTGATCTACTGATATATACATAGAACCTGATGTATATACATGCACCCTGATCTACTGATATATACATAGAGCCTGATGTATATACATGCACCCTGATCTACTGATATATATATAGAGCCTGATGTATATACATGTACCCTGATCTACTGATATATACATAGAGGCTGATGTATATACATGTACCCTGATCTACTGATATATACATAGAGCCTGATGTATATACATGCACCCTGATCTACTGATATATATATATAGAGCCTGATGTATATACATGCACCCTGATCTACTGATATATACATAGAGCCTGATGTATATACATGCACCCTGATCTACTGATATATACATAGAGCCTGATGTAAATACATGCACCCTGATCTACTGATATATTCATAGAGCCTGATGTATATACATGCACCCTGATCTACTGATATACACATAGAGCCTGATGTATATACATGCACCCTGATCTACTGATATATACATAGAGCCTGATGTACCCTGATCTACTGATATATACATAGAGCCTGATGTATATGCATGCACCCTGATCTACTGATATATACATAGAGCCTGATGTGTATACATGCACCCTGATCTACTGATATATACATAGAGCCTGATGTATATACATGCACCCTGATCTACTGATATATACATAGAGCCTGATGTGTATACATGCACCCTGATCTACTGATATATACATAGAGGCTGATGTATATACATGCACCCTGATCTACTGATATATACATAGAGCCTGATGTATATACATGCACCCTGATCTACTGATATATACATAGAGCCTGATGTATATACATGCACCCTGATCTACTGATATATACATAGAGCCTGATGTATATACATGTACCCTGATCTACTGATATATACATAGAGGCTGATGTATATACATGCACCCTGATCTACTGATATATATATAGAGCCTGATGTATATACATGCACCCTGATCTACTGATATATACATAGAGGCTGATGTATATACATGCACCCTGATCTACTGATATATACATAGAGCCTGATGTATATACATGCACCCTGATCTACTGATATATACATAGAGCCTGATGTATATACATGCACCCTGATCTACTGATATATACATAGAGCCTGATGTATATACATGCACCCTGATCTACTGATATATACATAGAGCCTGATGTATATACATGCACCCTGATCTACTGATATATACATAGAGCCTGATGTACCCTGATCTACTGATATATACATAGAGCCTGATGTATATGCATGCACCCTGATCTACTGATATATACATCGAGCCTGATGTGTATACATGCACCCTGATCTACTGATATATACATAGAGCCTGATGTATATACATGCACCCTGATCTACTGATATATACATAGAGCCTGATGTGTATACATGCACCCTGATCTACTGATATATACATAGAGGCTGATGTATATACATGCACCCTGATCTACTGATATATACATAGAGCCTGATGTATATACATGCACCCTGATCTACTAATATATACATAGAGCCTGATGTATATACATGCACCCTGATCTACTGATATATACATAGAGCCTGATGTATATACATGCACCCTGATCTACTGATATATACATAGAGCCTGATGTATATACATGCACCCTGATCTACTGATATACACATAGAGCCTGATGTATATACATGCACCCTGATCTACTGATATATACATAGAGCCTGATGTATATACATGGACCCTGATTTACTGATAAATACATAGAGCCTGATGTATATACATGCACCCTGATCTACTGATATATACATAGAGCCTGATGTATATACATGCACTCTGATCTACTGATATATACATAGAGGCTGATGTATATACATGCACCCTGATCTACTGATATATTCATAGAGCCTGATGTATATACATGTACCCTGATCTACTGATATATATATAGAGCCTGATGTATATACATGTACCCGATCTACTGATATATACATAGAGCCTGATGTATATACATGTACCCTGATCTACTGATATATACATAGAGCCTGATGTATATACATGCACCCTGATCTACTAATATATACATAGAGCCTGATGTATATGCATGCACCCTGATCTACTGATATACACATAGAGCCTGATATATATACATGCACCCTGATCTACTGATATATACATAGAGCCTGATGTATATACATGCACCCTGATCTACTGATATACACATAGAGCCTGATGTATATACATGCACCCTGATCTACTGATATACACATAGAGCCTGATGTATATACATGCACCCTGATCTACTGATATATACATAGAGCCTGATGTATATACATGCACCCTGATCTACTGATATACACATAGAGCCTGATGTATATACATGTACCCTGATCTACTGATATATACATAGAGCCTGATGTATATACATGCACCCTGATCTACTGATATATACATAGAGCCTGATGTATATACATGCACCCTGATCTACTGATATATACATAGAGCCTGATGTATATACATGTACCCTGATCTACTGATATATATATAGAGCCTGATGTATATACATGTACCCGATCTACTGATATATACATAGAGCCTGATGTATATACATGTACCCTGATCTACTGATATATACATAGAGCCTGATGTATATACATGCACCCTGATCTACTAATATATACATAGAGCCTGATGTATATGCATGCACCCTGATCTACTGATATACACATAGAGCCTGATATATATACATGCACCCTGATCTACTGATATATACATAGAGCCTGATGTATATACATGCACCCTGATCTACTGATATACACATAGAGCCTGATGTATATACATGCACCCTGATCTACTGATATACACATAGAGCCTGATGTATATACATGCACCCTGATCTACTGATATATACATAGAGCCTGATGTATATACATGCACCCTGATCTACTGATATACACATAGAGCCTGATGTATATACATGTACCCTGATCTACTGATATATACATAGAGCCTGATGTATATACATGCACCCTGATCTACTGATATATACATAGAGCCTGATGTATATACATGCACCCTGATCTACTGATATATACATAGAGCCTGATGTATATACATGTACCCTGATCTACTTATGTATACATAGAGCCTGATCTAATGATATATACATAGAGCCTGATGTATATACATGCACCCTGATCTACCGATATATACATAGAGCCTGATGTATATACATGTACCCTGATCTACTGATATATACATAGAGGCTGATGTATATACATGTACCCTGATCTACTGATATATACATAGAGCCTGATGTATATACATGCACCCTGATCTACTGATATATACATAGAGCCTGATGTATATACATGCACCCTGATCTACTGATATATACATAGAGCCTGATGTGTATACATGCACCCTGATGTATATACATGCACCCTGATCTACTGATATATACATAGAGGCTGATGTATATACATGTACCCTGATCTACTGATATATACATAGAGGCTGATGTATATACATGCACCCTGATCTACCAATATACACAAAGAGCCTGATGTATATACATGCACCCTGATCTACTGATATATACATAGAGCCTGGTGTATATACATGCACCCTGATCTACTGATATATACATAGAGCCTGGTGTATATACATGCACCCTGATCTACTGATATATACATAGAGGCTGATGTATATACATGCACCCTGATCTACTGATATATACATAGAGCCTGATGTATATACATGCACCCTGATCTACTGATATATACATAGAGCCTGATGTATATACATGCACCCTGATCTACCAATATACACAAAGAGCCTGATGTATATACATGCACCCTGATCTACTGATATATACATAGAGCCTGATGTATATACATGCACCCTGATCTACTGATATATACATAGAGGCTGATGTATATACATGCACCCTGATCTACTGATATATACATAGAGCCTGATGTATATACATGCACCCTGATCTACTGATATATACATAGAGCCTGATGTATATACATGCACCCTGATTTACTGATATATACATAGAGCCTGATGTATATACATGCACCCTGATGTATATACATGCACCCTGATCTACTGATATATACATAGAGCCTGATGTGTATACATGCACCCTGATCTACTGATATATACATAGAGCCTGATGTGTATACATGCACCCTGATCTACTGATATATACATAGAGCCTGATGTGTATACATGCACCCTGATCTACTGATATATACATAGAGCCTGATGTATATACATGCACCCTGATCTACTAATATATACATAGAGCCTGATGTATATACATGCACCCTGATCTACTGATATATACATAGAGCCTGATGTATATACATGCACCCTGATCTACTGATATATACATAGAGCCTGATGTATATACACGCACCCTGATCTACTGATATATACATAGAGCCTGATGTATATACATGCACCCTGATCTACTGATATATACATAGAGCCTGATGTATATACATGCACCCTGATCTACTGATATATACATAGAGCCTGATGTATATACATGTACCCTGATCTACTGATATATACATAGAGCCTGATGTATATACATGCACCCTGATCTACTGATATATACATAGAGCCTGATGTATATACATGCACCCTGATCTACTGATATATACATAGAGCCTGATGTATATACATGCACCCTGATCTACTGATATATACATAGAGCCTGATGTATATACATGTACCCTGATCTACTGATATATACATAGAGCCTGATGTATATACATGTACCCTGATCTACTGATATATACATAGAGCCTGATGTATATACATGCACCCTTATCTACTTATGTATACATAGAGCCTGATATATACATGTATCATCATCTACTGGGACATACATAGAGCCTGATCTAATGATATATACATCTACCTGATTATATATATATATATATATATATATATATATATATATATATATACATACAATGGCAGAGCTAGTGAAAGGAGAACCACAGTGCAAGAAAAACAATTTTGCCCATGATATGTATATATGTATATTAAATTTTATATATATATATATATATATATATATATATATATATATATCATATTATATAAATATTTGTAATATAGATTATAATATATATATATTTATATTATATCTAGATTATAAATATCATTTTTATATATATATATATATATATATTATATTATATACATTTATATAATAAAAATGTATTTAAAAAAACTGAACTACAAAAAAGTTATTAGATTGCACTCATTTATATATATATAATTATTCTGTGCTATTTTACCGTAGTGTGAAGAATAGTGAAGATCCAGAGAGTCCTTGGGTCTGCATCTGCTGCAAATGAATATATATATATATAGTATTACACGTATATGGCCTGACTCTATGTGTGACATACAGTGTAGTATAGTGTCTTAATGAGTGTTGTTGTTTAGTTGTTCAGTCATGTGGACCGCAACACACCAGGTACATCTTGTGTCCGGTTGTGCTTATCCAAATGGCTTTCATTGTAATGATACTGGAGTGGATTGCTCCAGTGGAGCGCAATTTGCCTGACCTCTCTTGGGTGACCCTACATGGTATAGCTCACAGCCCCATAACCAAGGCATGGTAATGATCTAGAAGGGGGTCTATTGCAGAGACTGTGATGGGCTGCAATGTCAATGTTTCCATTAGGAAGAAGCGTCCACATCAAAGCCCACTGCAACCCCATGCAAAGCTTAGTAAGTATCTCCCGATGCATCTCACTAAATGTTAGTGACACAGGGCCATATTCTATTAGCTTCTTGCAAATGCCTTGAACTCATACTTTTGGCTTCAAGTGTTTTTTTCATAAATGTTTATATGCATATTATTGACTTAAGAATTAATTAGTGCCAATAAGTAATATTTGCAGAATATGTGGCAATATTAAGAGTGATTTTAAGTGTGTATAAATTTACGAATTGGGCAATTGAATCGGGCCCACAGTAGGGCATATGTATAAACAGTGAGCATTTTCTGCAATATTATATATATATACTGTATAGAAATCTGATTATTCGGCCATACTCTCAGTGTGTAGTGATGTGTGCCGCATATAGAGTGTATGAGTGTGCTATCAGTGAGTGTGCACCCAGTCACATAGTATACTTGTCTTGAGTGACTCAGTGATGATGTGCCGGGGTCTTGTGAGTCAGTACAGAGAACACATGAATCATTAATGGCTGGCTGGCAGGGGGAGTGTGAATGTTTTAGTGAGTGTTTACTCAGCAAAGTAACAATATTTATGTATTATTCATTGTAGCATTGAGATAGAGTTTGTATCTGCATGAGTATATGGGTGAGAGTCAGAGACGGAGCTACTGCTGGTGCAGCAGGTGCAAAACACCATGGACCACTAGTACCAGCAGCAGCGTTGGGAAAAATTTGCATTTTTAATGTATTAGGGGAGGGGGCAGATTATTATTTTTAAAGAAACGTGATCAACCCGGGGTTATAACACCACCTACATATATGTTTTGCTTTCTTATTGACCCCCAACTGTTTTGTAGATGGGCCCTTTAATATAATGCTTTTTGGGTGATCGATACCCTTAGCAGCAGTGTGTTTATGATAAAGGATCATAATTACTTTTTTTATATGTTGGTACCCGCTCATAGATTGTTGTTGTTCGGTTATGTCTGACTCTCCATGACCCTATGCACCGCAGGACACCAGGCACAGCTTGTCTCTGATTGTGCTTATCCAAAAGGTTTTCATGGCAGAGATATTGAAGTGGGTTGCCAGTTCCTTCTCCAGTGCACCGCAAATTGCCAGACCTCTCTGCTATGACCTGCCCATCTTGAGTGACCCTACATTTTTGAGCTCACAGCTTCATTGAGGTACACAAGCCCATTCACCACGACAAGGTAGCGATCCAGAAGTGGGCTCATAGATTAGCATTTTCATGAGGAGCCAGGCACATTCAGAGATACACATTATTAGTAAATTATATATATATATATATATAGATACAAAAAATATTACAAGGATTCGTCCAGAATTACAGTGTAAATAAAAGATCGTAATAGACTGTAATTGTCACTTTGTATTAGACTGCAAACATGTCAGTAATTGTGTGACTGTCTCAATTAGAATGTGACTGTCTCATTATGTATATTAGTGTCTCAGTAAGTATGTGACTGTCTCAGTAGTTATGTGACTGTCTCAGTAGTTATGTGACTGTCTCAGTAGTTATGTGAGTGTCTCAGTAGTTATGTGAGTGTCTCAGTTAGTATGTGACTGTCTCAGTAGTTGTGTGAGTGTCTCAGTAGTTATGTGAGTGTCTCAGTAGTTATGTGACTGTCTCAGTAGTTATGTGAGTGTCTCAGTAGTTATGTGAGTGTCTCAGTTAGTATGTGACTGTCTCAGTAGTTATGTGAGTGTCTCAGTAGTTATGTGAGTGTCTCAGTAGTTATGTGAGTGTCTCAGTTAGTGTGTGAGTTTCTCAGTTATTGTGTGAGTGTCTCAGTAGGTGTGTGAGTGTCTCAGTAGGTGTGTGAGTGTCTCAGTAGTTATGTGAGTGTCTCAGTTAGTGTGTGAGTGTCTCAGTTAGTGTGTGAGTGTCTCAGTTATTGTGTGAGTGTCTCAGTTATTGTGTGAGTGTCTCAGTAGGTGTGTGAGTGTCTCAGTAGGTGTGTGAGTGTCTCAGTTATTGTGTGAGTGTCTCAGTAGGTGTGTGAGTGTCTCAGTTATTGTGTGAGTGTCTCAGTAGTTATGTGAGTGTCTCAGTTAGTGTGTGAGTGTCTCAGTTAGTGTGTGAGTGTCTCAGTGTGTGAGTGTCTCAGTAATTGTGTGAGTGTCTCAGTAGGTGTGTGAGTGTCTCAGTAGGTATGTGAGTGTCTCAGTTAGTGTGTGAGTGTCTCAGTTAGTATGTGAGTGTCTCAGTTATTGTGTGAGTGTCTCAGTAGGTGTGTGAGTGTCTCAGTAGGTGTGTGAGTGTCTCAGTAGGTATGTGAGTGTCTCAGTTATTGTGTGAGTGTCTCAGTAACTGTGTGAGTGTCTCAGTAAGTGAGTGCCTGGTTGAGTGACTACCCATGCGTGAGTGCCTGGTGTGTATCTCTCTGTGTGTACCTCCCATCCTTCCCTACCTCTGCCCACCATATCATTGGCAGGGGCATAACACATATACCAGCGCACTGCCACTCATACATTATGTATATGGTATAAATACTCAGAGGACTGGTATATCTTGGTAGCTGGCATTGCAGTAAGCCCTGTATGTTACTCAGCGGTAAGTCACACCATAAATAATGGACACTTTGTCACGGCCACATACATATTTAATATTTTGGCGGTCATAAAGAACAACAGTTTGTAAATAACACAAAAATATTTTGGAAGATTGGAGTAGCTGTGAGTGTCTACCACACAAACCAGGAACCAGCCCCACATTGATGTGCGTCAGTAACCTTGAAACAGTGCTGTCTATGGGTAGGTCTCCTGGTTGTGCATAATCCAACCTGTGCTGTGCCTAAAGCTGTGTAATACAGAGAACATATGCCTAAAAGGCCTCATGTATAAAGTGGTTTCTGGATTAATAGAGTGAGAGTGCATTGTGGTCTCATTTGCATGTCCTGCCCAGTTTCCCAGAGTGCAGTGTAGGAAATAAGTTTATTAACTTATTTTTTAGACATTCAAATAGAATCACAAGGGTCCTATTCATTATATATATTTATTGTATTTATTGAACAAACATTTTACTTACACCTCTCTTTTACAAGTCGAAAGCAATACTGATTGGTTGTAACAAATGACACCTCTACATTATATCAGTGATTCTCCACAGCCAGTCCTAGCACCGGTGCCGACCCGGAGACCTTATCTGCTGGTCCATGGGGACACAGAGGGATGAGGAGGTGAGATTACTGATGAGTTTTTCAGTAGTAAAAATTTACTCTATTCTAATCAGTCCAAAAGTTGCTGAAAATTTAGCATTGCCTATATAGTATCACGTACACCATTTCCACCAATGCATCATGGATCTCTCCAGGGTCCTGGAAAGGCAACAAAATGCATTTTGTTTTCTAATTGAAAACTTGATGTATGACTTTTTCCTGCCTTATTATGCTCTGATTCAGGCTTAAAGTTTTCAAACAAATATTTATATCTTTTTTTTTTTTTTTTTTTAGTTTTGGAATATAAGCACCTGGGCCCCAGAATAAAACATTTCACTAGGATTTTTCCCATATCTTATTTTCTTCATTAATGCCTGTATGTATTTATGGGTTTCCCATGGTCATACTAATTTAATAAATAATATATACATATGTGTCCGTATTTAAGCCGCCACGCCCCCTGTGTATTTTTCTTATATATCTGCCAATTATCAGCATTTTCTGCCTCTTTCTCTGATATTAAGGTGTAATTTCCAATATCAACGGTATTTTGTCATTTCAAAAAGACACAGCAAATATCCCACTTAATGCAAAAATGAAGTAGATATAAATATAAATATATGCAGTTTTATACTCAATTATCAACAATTATGTTAACAAATAAATAAATAAAGAATAAATAATGGCCACGTGTTCATATATATATAGGTAGAACTTTTACATGTGGGTGCTGAAGATCTGTATGTGTTAGATCTCACAGATTAGGAGATTATGTTACCTGCATCAGAGCGATAGAATTACCAAAAACTGGATGCAAATGATGTCATAACTGCAGGGGACAAAGACAGGGGGATGGGCAGAGCAGGAGCCGGAGGTAGATAGGGTCTGCCCCCCACCCCACCACCACATCATATACAAGTGAGAATAAAAAATGAGATTAGTGTAATCTGGCCCGTCCAGCCCTGTGATCTCTGCCCTGCTCCCCAGGCGGTATCCCCCCACATTAGGGGGAGGGGGCTTTTGGGAGCAGATGTGCCTGTTGCTCTAGTCTTGGTTATAAATCTGCCTCTGTGGCTTTAACCAAGATGAGATCAAGAGACTGGAGAGGGGCTGATGGTTCATTAACTCTTTCATCCACAGAGAAGGATGCAACAACAGGTCCATAATTACTGTAATTAACCCTAAATTTGTAGCTGCTGATGATGAGCATATAAACGGGGGTCTAGACATGTTTTAACTTAATAGGAGTGGTCCATGATTAAAGGAGCACTGCCGTTCAAGAAAAAAGACACTTGTTTGTCAAGTATTGCCCAAATTAGCAGTATTAGCAGCTGTGGGAATACATCTTTTTGGGGAAAAATCTGTTCAGGAATCCATTTTGTGTTTGTTACATTAATTTCGCAGAGCCGAATCAAGAGGGTGTGTGTTTAGGCTATCAGTGAAGAGAGTGGTGTGGAATGAAGGACCAGAGAGCCATTGTAAAGATAATTGGATGAGATTGATACAGACAACGTCCATTCAAAGTATTATTGAACTTCCTAATGCCTATATTATTAAATAATTGTAAAAATTATTATTAGATATTTGATATAGGCAATTATATGTTTAGGATGAACATCATAAAGACAATGCATTGATCTTCCCAGGCGCAGGCCCCTTGCATCATTTACTGCAATAATAACTCTCCAGAAACACTCCTCTCACACACACACAACTTCCACCAATGTATCATGGATTCCTCCAGGGACCTGCAGAGGCATCAAATGTATTTTTTCTACTTTAAAACCAGATGCACGACTCTTTCCTGCTTAATTATAAGTACAAAATATATATATTTTCTCATAGGGCATTGGTCCTTTAAAGAGCCACTGTGGTCATTTTTTTTATTTTGGGGTCCTTTGCAAAGTCCTTCACTAGAGAGTAGCGGAAAAAGAGGGGGAGAGCGAGAAAGAGGGAGGAGAGAGAAGAGAGGGAGATAGAGGAAGCAGACAGGGAGGGATGGGGAGAAAGACATGGAGGGAGTAAGAGGGGGAGGAGGGTGGAGAAAGAGAGAGAGGAAAGGAGATGGAGGTAGGAAGACAGAGAGGGAGGAAGGGGAGAGAGACAGAGGGAGAAAGAGGGGGAGGGAGGAGAGAGGGAGAGGTACAAAGAAAGAGAGAGGGCGCACAGAGAGAGACAGCACTAGGAGTGACAGAACAGACTATATGATACCATCATTTATGACGGGCAAGTTACTAGTAATAATAAAGTTACTGGTAGGTTTGATTCCAGTCAGAGAACCGAGAGGTCACTCCACCGTGAAGTTGAGCAGGGTTGGGCCTGGTGAGTACTTGGATGGGAGACCACCTAAGAACACCAGGAGCTGTATGCTGTGGCATCACTTCAAAAGGAACTGGCAACCCACTCCAGTATCTCTGCCATGAATACCAAGTGGATCAGCATGACCGTGGACATAAAGATGTGGCTGGTGTGTTACGATCCATGAGGTCATGGAGAGTTGGACACGACTGAACGACAATAATAATGTTACAGATGATAATAATAAACACAACAATCAGGCAGATTATTGTCAATGATAAAACACAGCTAACTGATTCTTGTTCAGTTTCTTATGCTCCCTCCACTGCTACATGACTTACACTCCAGCTCCTCATATTTTAATAAAAGTCCAACATTAAAGGCTGTTTTAGACCAAACTCGAAATAACGGAGATTTTCGCATCCCTTTACTCCAATGAAGGTCGGTGTGGAGCCCGTGAAGCTCCCATCGCTATGTGTTACAGAAGCTATTTACTTTTTAATTTGTATCAAACTTCCCTTTTCATCCACAGGGCGAGCAGACTGAGATAAACACTGTCCTCTGAAGTGGGAGCCAGTATTATATTATCCCATATAATATACTGCTGTGGGCTGTCTGGCTCATGTAATAACAAAGTACACATTGAGTATTTGCTCAGTCAATGATGGGGTGGTGGGGGGATGGGGACTGAGACTCATACACTGTAAGTAAACAATAATACATCATATGCCGTCATCTTTGCAGAGACTGGTGGGTACTCTGGGGAATCAATGGTTAATATGGCTCCTAATGAAATTAGAGCAGCTCTGAAAGCTTCTGGGTCTCTGTCTCAGCTGCACCTGCCCCAGCCGCCTATTGACTCCCCTCTTATCCTTTAATACTCCAGGATGCTACCACTGACTAATGCATCATGTACTATTAGCAGGAAACTATTAGCAATCCCACTGGAGAAGCCCCTACCCACAGAGACCCCCCAGACATAGACCCACTGCTCTCAGTAACACAATGTGACTGTCATGTGAGGCATCTGTCTATGGATACAATGTATCTGCTGTGTGACAGACAAGAGCTGCCCCTGCCTCAAATCTGCCCCTGCCTCCAAATCTGCCCCTGCCTCAATTCTGCCCCTGTCTTCAATTCTGCCGCTACCTCAATTCTGCCCCTTCTATAATTCTGCCCCTACCTCAATTCTGCCCCTACCTCAGTTCTGCCCCTAATTCAATTCTGCCCCTACCTCAATTCTGCCCCTACTTCAATTCTGCCCCTACCTCAATTCTGCCCCTACCTCAGTTCTGCCCCTAATTCAATACTGCCCCTACCTCAATTCTGCCCCTACTTCAATACTGCCCCTACCTCAATTCTGCCCCTTCTTCAATTCTGCCCCTACCTCAATTCTGCCCCTACCTCAATTCTGCTTCTGCCTCAGTTCTGTTCCTGCCTCGATTTTGCCCCTGCCTTAGTTCTGTTCCTGTCTTCAATTCTGCCCCTTTTATAATTCAGCCCCTACCTCAGTTCTGCCCATACTTCAATTATGCCCCTACCTCAATTCTGCCCCAACCTCAGTTCTGCCCCTACCTCAGTTCTGCCCCTACTTCAATTCTGCCCCTACCTCAGTTCTGCCCCTACTTCAGTTCTGCCGCTACCTCAGTTCTGCCCCTACTTCAATTCTGCCCCTACCTCAGTTCTGCCCCTACTTCAGTTCTGCCGCTACCTCAATTCTGCCCCTACCTCAATTCTGCCCCTACCTCAATTCTGCCCCTAATTCAATACTGCCCCTACCTCAATTCTGCCCCTACCTCAATTCTGCCCCTAATTCAATACTGCCCCTACCTCAATTCTGCCCCTAACTCAGTTCTGTCCTACTTCAGTTCTGCCGCTACCTCAATTCTGCCCCTTCTATAATTCTGCCCCTACCTTAATTCTGCCCCTACCTCAGTTCTGCCCCTACTTCAGTTCTACTGTTTGGCACAAATTTTAAAATGTCAGACCCACTCTTGTTTGTGGCTTTTAATATTCTGAATGATCTACTATTTATTTTATTTGAATCTTTGTTCCTTCCTTCCTTCCTTCCTGCGTTCCTTCCTGCGTTCCTTCCTGCGTTCCTTCCTGCGTTCCTTCCTTCCTGCGTTCCTTCCTGCGTTCCTTCCTTCCTTCCTGCTTTCCTTCCTTCCTTTCTTCGTCCCTTCCTTCATTCCCTCCCTCCTTCCTTCCCTCCCTCCTTCCCTCCCTCCTTCCTTCCATTCTTCTTTCCTCTCTTTTCCCCAATTTCTTTCTCTTTACTCACTTTTATTCTTCCTTTTTCTCATGTACACAGATACAATGAGTTTTCTTCTCACACCGACTCTTTCCCACACTCATTCTTTCTCCCAATCTTTCTTTCTCTTTTCTCTTTCTTCCTCTCTCTTTCTATCATGCTTTCCTGTCTTTCTCTTATGACCACACACACACAGTTATGTTTGAACATTTTGTTCATATTCAGATACACCCAATGGATATCACTAATATAGTTGTCGTACTGCGAGTTTGTGTGTAATGCGAGCCTTGCATTGCACAGAGAGTGAGAAGGAGAGAGAGAGAGAGAGAGAGAAGGAGGGAACGAAAGAGAAGGAAGGAGGGGAAATAGAAGGAGGGAAGGGGAGAGAAGGAAGGAGGGGAGAGACAGAGTTAGAAGGAGAGGGAGGGAGAGAGAGTGAGAAGGAGAGTAAGAGAGAAGGAGAGGGATAGAAAAGGAAAGAGGGATAGAGAAGGAGGGAGGGGAGAGAAAAGGAAGAAGGGGGAGAGAGAGAAGGAAGGAGTGGGGAGAGAGTGAGAAGGAGAGGGAGGGAGAAACAGTGAGAGAGAAGGAGAGAGATAGAGAAAGACAGTGGGATAGAGAAGGAGGGGGGAGGGAGAGAGAGTGAGAAGGAGAGGGAGGGAGAGAGAGTGAAAAGGGCAGAAGGATAGAGGAGGGAGGGAGAGAGAAGGAAGGAGGGGGGAGAGAGAAGGAAGGAGGGGAGAGAGAGTGAGAAGGAGAGGGAGGGAGAGACAGTGAGAGAGAAGGAGAGGGAAAGAGAAGGACAGTGGGATAGAGAAGGAGGGAGGGGAGAGAGGGAGGGAGAGAGAGAGTGAGAAGGAGAGAGAGTGCAAAGGGCAGAGGGATAGAGGAGGGAGGGAGAGAGAAGGAGAGAGAAGGAAGGAGGGGAGAGAGAGAAGGAGAGGGAGGGAGAGAGAGTGAGAGAGTAGGAGAGGGAGAGAGAAGGACAGTGGGATAGAGAAGGAGGTAGGGAGAGAGAGAGTGAGAGGGAGAGTGAGAGAGAAGTAGAGAGAGAGGCAGAAGGAGGGAAGGAGAGAGAAGGAAGGAGGGGAGAGAGAGTGAGAAGGAGAGAGAACGAGAGGGAGAGAGAAGTACAGAGAGAGAGAAGGAGGGAAGGAGAGAGAAGGAAGGAGGGGAGAGAGAGAATGAGAAGGGGAGAGAAGGAGAGGGAGAGAGAAGGAGGGAGTATTTTGTGTGTGTATTTTTTTTTTTTTTTTTTTTGTATTTTGTGTGTTTTTCGTGGGTTTTTTTTGATGTGCGTGTTGCAGCCGTTAAGTTCATATTTTTTGCGACTTGTATTTTTTTTCCCCTCAGTGGCGGTTTCATTTTGTAAGTGTTACGGCCCATAATTGTTATAGGCGATTTTTTCAAAGTGCTACGGGTCTCGCACTTTGAAATGTGTTTTTGAGTTGTGTGTAGTCCCGCGGGTGCGCAAGGCGAGCGGGGTCGTAGGGATGAGCTCCTATGGCGCTCATCTCCACCAGGGCAGTGAGTGCCTTCGGCGCTCCCTTCCTAAGTCGTAGGGGATTGTAGCGATGAGCGCCTATGGCGCTCATCTCCACCAGCGCAAGGAGCGCCTTCGGCTTAGGGTTGGGGCTAGGGTTCAGGGTTAAGGTTAGGGTTGGGGTTAAGGTTTGGGTTTAGGGTTATGGTTAGGGTTGGCGCTAGGGTTAAGGTTGGGGCTAAGGTTTGGGTTTAGGGTTGGGGCTAGGGTTCAGGGTAAAGGTTAGGTTTGGGGCTTAGGTTAGGGTTATGGTTATGGTTTAGGATTAGGGTAGTGACAGATGAAAAGCTTTACACTAATAGAAAAAGGACTAAAATCCCAGCTGCGCCACCTGCTGGCAGTCAGAAAATATCGGTCCCTACTCTGAAGAGCTTACAATCATCAACCTCATTTTCTCTGAAAATCTTTTCCTGTGCATGGCTCTCATAGGACCTAATGTTGTTAGATTGAAACATGATTCGCAAACAAGGGCCTTTCTTCCTAAACTACCATGGTCCTTGGTGTCTTTATTCTACAACATGTAAGTACTTTATATCAAATAATGTTTGTTTTTAAGTTCCTGGACCATATAAGTCGCCCTCCATTGAACGTATTCTACTTTATTAATATCCTCTTGGAGATAGCGTCTGTAGAAGCCGCACAATATTCCATGTGAGGTCTGACTAATGATTTATCCCACAATAAGCCAGCAGCGTGTGCTATAAAGTGATTATCTCTGCATTAGGACGGGGGTCCTCAGACCAGATCCCTGTCACATCTCACAGAGAGAATCCAATTAGTCTGAGAAATCTGATAATGGTATTAGCGTCCGGCTCATATCCTGGTGTCGGTCTCGCTGGCCTGTCTCTGCCTCGCGCTCTCTTTCCTTATTCATCTCTCTCAGGATATTATTTAAATCAATCAATGCTGAAGGTGACTAATAATCAGTGATCTGACAAACATTCCTATTCACTCCTCAGAAGGAGCCGCCATTTATTTCTTAAGTTCAGCAGTTATCCTCTGGAATTAAATTGTCAGTGACGGCTGCTGAATGTGACAATGCTGTCTGTGTACTTTAATAGGCACTTGTTAAAGGGACACTGTAGTCCCATATTTTCATTTTAAAGAACTAAAAAAAAAAAGTAGGCAAAATGTTCGAAGAAAGGCAAAAACAACTTGTGAAGGGCCACTGTACTATAAAAATAATGGCTGTTATGAACACACATGCATAAGTATAGATGGTTTATAAGGTTTTCATGTTGTAATGCTAGTAGATATGCTATAAACTAAAAACTCTTACTTTTATCGTTTTTTGAACGGCATGCTGTGCAAGTTAGCTCCACCAATTTTGCATAGTTGTGGGCAGGGCAGCTTTAGCAGACTTTCTGCTGTGTGCTCTGGGGTCTGACTGATGTAGATCAGACCTCAGATTAGATCTACACCAGTCAAACAGCTTTCTGACCCTAATTATGCAAAGAGGGTGGAGCTAATCAGCACAGCACGTCAGCCAGAACAGAGACACGGGGGAGGAAAGGGGGTGAGACTCCTGGTAGGGAGACGGGGGGGGGGGGGTAGACACAGGCAGGGAAGGGAGAAGGGGAGAGACAAAGGGGAGGGAGAGGGGGGAAGAGACACAGGAGGGGGTGAAAGAGACACAGCGGGGGAGGTGGGAGAAAGAGATACAGTGGACAGAGGCGGGGGGGGGTGAGACACAGGGAAAGAGACACATGGGAGAGAGATGGGGGAAAGAAAGCAAAAGAAGGCGGGGGAAGAGACACGGGAAGGAGAGGGGGAAGAGACACAAGAGAGGGGGAAAAGAGACACAGGGGAGGGTGGAGGAGACACAGGGAAGGGAGGGAAAGACACATGGGAGGGGGGTAGAGACACTTCAAATATTATCCCGTCATTTTTTGACGGGCAAGTTACTAGTAAAGAATAAACCTTATAGATCAAGTATACTTATGCATGTACTTTCATTGTAACAGCCATTATTTTTATAGTAAAGTGGTCCTTTAACTTACCACCCATGCAATTATATGGCCATGAATAGTGTTATCTTGAAAAGACTCCCCCCAATTGTTATGTCTCAACTTAAAAAATGATTTTCTGCTTAAAGGGCAGATAAGGAAAGACAAATGTGTCTTAAAAAAGTACAAAGCGCAATTCACTCAGTGTCAGTCCTCAAGGTTCCCAACGCCTTGTTAAGAAGCATATACTCACAGATAGAGGTATTAAGAGACAACAATGGAGATGGCCAGAGTAACATACAAAAATTGCCAATAAAGGTGCTATTTATTTTTTTACCTTATGGGAAAGTTTATGCCCATCATCAATACTAGTTATTTGAAATAGCTTTATAACATTATTAGACTACAGTGTGTCCCTAAAATAAGTTATAAGGAGCTGAAGTCATGAATAATGCTCTGCAGATTCTAGAGACTGAGACATTCAGCGGGTCTCTTACAAGTTATTGAGTGTAAACTGTATATGAAAA
The DNA here is from genome assembly GCA_027410445.1 of Discoglossus pictus. Taxonomy (NCBI): domain Eukaryota; kingdom Metazoa; phylum Chordata; class Amphibia; order Anura; family Alytidae; genus Discoglossus; species Discoglossus pictus. The sequence continues at coordinate 18,841,413 of CM050173.1, read as the reverse complement.
TGATGTTGGATTTATTAAAACATCTGAAATAAGCCAGCATCAACTTGTAAACCTGCAACTGAGCTGCTTGTCTCCACCTCTTATTAGGTCATCAATGTGGGTAACAAATCCTACTGGGGGCAGTCCTAAATATTAAGACACAAGATGTTGTTCTTGCCAAAGTAAATCAATTTAAAATGCAATGCTCCAGCCAATGCTCCTGTCTAGACATAATATTGTGCCTGACCTCATCAGGGGTGGAGACAAGAAGTTACAATGGATGTTTAGAAGTTGAAGACTGACAGTAATTTTAATATTGAGTATTAATTTTCTAAACCATTGTGTATGGCTTGTATTTATTACCAATGCCAAATTAGCATTTAGCTCTTGTAAGGACACTACAGTGCTCCTTTAAGGAAAACTGAAAGTAGCATTTTGTGGAAGCCCAGCTCTCCCATGTAATAGTTACAGTGTGCCCAGTGGCATGTCTGAGATTAAATGGAATAAAATCTATATTGGGTACATTCAATATGTTAAAGGGAATCTATACCTATGGCTCCTAGCGGCACAGATGATGTTATGTGATTTTGTGCCTCACTCATCCTCCAGTTTATCTTTTCCTGTCTGTCTCTCTAATCTCTCTCCATCTGCACACTCTGTGCCTCTCCTTCCTTTCCTCTTCCTTCTTTACCTCTATCAAACACCTCCTGCTCCTCTTCCTTCCTCCCTTC
>CM050173.1:18830703-18835703 GCA_027410445.1 Discoglossus pictus | reverse complement strand
CTTGCAGCCCGTTCTAATTTCATAGCACAGTAATTCGGCCAAATGTAAAGCCCACAGCTGTTGCGGGCTTCACGTTGGAGTTACAGGCTTCAAATTTAATAAGGCTGCTAGACCAGTGGTTCGGATCGGTGCCGGTCCATGATGCCTCATAGATAAACAGGGATTTCGGGAGCCTAACACTATAAACATGCCATTACATTAGTCATAGTTATACATATTGATGAGTGCAGTTAAAATGTACTAAAATTAAACTTTATTTTGCCATATCTAATATCTCCCTTTTCAAAAAGCCTGATAACGCTGCAGCGGCACTTTAACAAAATAGTATTTAATACTTTCTGTCCAGTTCTGCTGCTGTGGAATCTGTTCTGGTTTCAGAAGAACTTCTTAAGGCAGGAGGAGCTTTTGAATACACCGGACGTGTCTGTCTGCGCAACAGGATCTTGGCAGCTACAACTACCAGTGCGAGCTGAAGGGGAAGCTCAATAACAGGAAGTAAAAGAGAGTAACAGGCAAGAATACCAAATAAAAGCCTGCAGTAAAAAATAATTTCATATAAATGATAATTATTTGCTTTCTAAAAACATTTTGTCTGTTACCAAGTTTAGTTATTTAAAATTCCATATAGAAAACGTGACCGCAGTGGCCCTTTAAATTAAGGTCAGCTCTCCCCACGGTGGTTTCACCACGATTACTAAGGGTTAACGCATTCTGCAACTTTGTATACAAGGCCCTTGAAGTAAAATTGGTTGTTTAACCTATTAAGTCCCTATTAGATTATTAGCAGTGGCCACACTAGAATTGGCCAACGCAGCTCGTACATTCAATAATGAGACCTTTTTTGGTCCTTTCCATATATGAGTACTCCAGCACAGACGGCAGCAGTGGCAGGGAGCATCCGCTAGATGTTGCTGCCAAGATTTTGCTACTGATGTCATAACTTTAGGGTTAGGGTAAGGGTTAGGGGGTTAGAGTTAGGGGTTATGGTAAGGTTAATGGTTTAAGCTTGGAAATTGTGTCCGATCTCAGCAGCGCTTACAAACTGTATACAATTATGGCTGCGCCATCTAGCAGCTCCTTGCTGCAACTGCTGCTGTTACTGCTGGAGTACTCATAACAGGAAAGATCCTACAATCTATTTTACATTGTTTTTGTCTCTTTTGACCATATAAAAGTGTCACAGAATTCTAACTGTGTGATGAAATATAATACACAAAAATGTAAGCCCCAACAAGAGCAGAAGTGTGCAAGTTCGGCCCTGGAGAGCCCCACACAGGCCAGGATATGAGGATATCCCTGCTGCGTACAGGTGAGTGAATCGCTTCTTCAGTCATCTTGATTGACTCACACGTGCACAGAAAGGATATCCTCAAATACAGGCCTGTGTAGGGCTCTCCAGGCCCAACCCTCACCTAGAACATAATTAGGCAGGAAAATGTAATAAATGTGGTTTGTAATTAGAAAAAAATAAATGTTGAAGCCTCTTCTGGAGCCTGGAGGCATCCATGATACTTTGGTAAAGTTGTATCTATCAGATGGGTGTTTACATTTCTACAGGAGCAGGGTTTGCACTTGACCTGGTGTCATAGCAAAACTCCAGTGCCATAACAAATCCCCCCCTTGCTCCCTTTTTCTTCATTATCCCCACAGCTTCTAATGATAGATAAAATAAGCACAGCTCTTAGGCTCCAAGCTGGCAGTAAGTGTTAAAGTAAAACATGAAAACTTTCTATGCAGAGTCATTAAAGGACCATCGCACAATGAAATTGATAATAATTAATTATTCCCCCCCCCCCCCAGTTATTTTATGTCCCTGGCTTACACAGCTACTAATATCATTAAAGTTATATCCAAGTTTCATGGGTTAATACATTTTTGCACTCTATAGGTAAAAAGCTGTCTATGTGTATGCAGCACATCTCATAAAATATTTTATTTTTCTTAATATCTAAAAATCCCTCTAATGATTATATTGACACCTCCAGGGGTGTCTACACAGGAATCTGACCTTCACCTCCCCCAATCAGCATGCAGCATTAGGGAATCAGTTTTAACCTATTTCACCTGCTGCTTCTTCCTCAGCCAATAGGCGAGCACTGATGTCAGCCCACAAGTCACTGCTGGGATATGACTCCCTGCTGCTTCCTGTCTGTGCTGTGCTGCTACCATAGCACCTAACATAGTGCCGCACTACATATGCCAGGCTGCTTTGCATCACAAACAGGAACCCCAGAGTTTAAATCAAATGTTTCAGCTAACTTCATTGGCCAAAACAAATTATAAAAATAATGCTAATGTAGCCTTGGTTTGGAGGGGGTGTTAACCCTAATTTTCAGAAATTACAAGACATTTTGCTAACTTCAAGGTAAGTGTTTAAATGTTTATTTTGATATTTTTTCATGCAAACATTTTTTGTTTCATACACTATTAATTCTCTTCTATCAGATGCACTCATAATCCAGGAAACTTAGATATGCCTTTTATTTGGTGCATACATGACAAACAAGTTTCTTTTTATCCCCTGCAGTGCTCATTTAACAATCAAGATTAGCTACTAATGTTGTCATAATATAACATTTTACTACGGCCGTCCTTTTAATGTTTATTACGTTTTAAAATCATTTTCACTTCTTTTGATAGATCTTCTAGAACACAATTATTTGAGTCATTATCCTAATTTTCCAATGTCACCATCTCCAATGGAAGTCACCGCCATGTATCCATCACTCTTCTTACCAATAACTTCCCACCATTACACTGAGCCCTCCTACAACTCATTTAGAGCTTTTATTCTTGCAGATAAATTATTTACGCAGCCGTGCTCCTGATAACCTTGGGCTCGCTGACCACCAAATGGATCTCCCTAGGCACCCCATGTATAATTGATGCATTCCCATTACATCCTATATTCCTTTTATATGCATAATGTTTTTTTCGGCTGATTGTATTTGTGTTGTTTCTTGTGTCTCACGTCTTTTCCTTCTCAGTGGGTTATCAGACAAACTATTGTTTATTTCTGGTCTAAAACACAAATCACACACCCAGCAGGAACTGCTCAACATTCCTACACCTGCAAACAGTGACGGAGCTAGAGAAGCATGGCCACCGGTGCAAAAACATGTTGGTTCCCTCTACTGGTACCAACTCACTAAGTGCCCATCACCCTTGCTCCCTCCTCACAGAACCCACCCGTTTGGAGCCCTTGCACTCTCACCTCTTCCCTGATACACATACCCATTGTGCTGCACTGCTCCACACTGCCACCTCTTGGAGCTTCAGTAGAGATGCTTTTCTAAAACAGGCACAGACCAATGGTCATGGTTGGCCTTGGCAAGCTTGTTTCCGGGCTGTGTGGTGGCCTAGGGGGTTTGCCTGTAAATCCCCTACAAACCCGGACAATACATTTTTTATTTTAAACAAGAAAGAGCTGAATCGTATATGTATATCACATATATAGTTGTGAGCATGCAGGATGTTGCTAACGCTTGCGGGCTCGCGTAGCTGCTGTATGCGCTCGTCCCTACGACCCCCTATGACTTTCGGACCGCAAATGCATTTGCGGAGGTGGAGGCTCCCACGTCGCCTGCAATGAGCCGCAGCCGGGACTAACAACGGAAAATTTACGAACTTAGCATCATAAAATACAATGGGACGGCTTTCACCTGTCCCCCACTCTACCTTGTAGGCCCGCAATAGGCCAAGGAGGACAGGCGAGGGCCGCAATGGGCGCAGGGGGGAGGCAGGGAGCCTGCAAGTGAGGTTGCAAGTTAATTTGCTATTCAATTGGCGTCTTCTTGCGGCCTCTGAATGGCTTTCAAGTTACGACTTGAAAAAAATTAAAATCAAGTTACGGGTTCAGAAAAAAAATGGCGACGCACAAGCCTGTATCTATGCGAGCGTTACCGACAAACTCGCAATTACGACAACTATATATAAGATACAATCTACATCTGCACACACGTTGATGGATTAATGTATGGAGACAATGAAACGGTATCTATATGGATTACGTAGACCTTCGTGAAAAGACCAGATATGTGACCAGATGGCGGGATCTGATGAGAGCGATTACATTACCTCATGCGCTTGAGATCTATGAGGGTGAGGGTCCATCTGTGCTTATTTTTATATATTTTCATATATAAAGTGTATTAGTGATCCAAGTGACCTGCATAAGGTGCTGGTGGGCTTTCTCTCCCCCTCTCTTTTTTTTATGTCTCTATCCAATCAGATTGTTTCTAAAGCAGTTTAGACCTGTCTCCCAGACAAATCCTCGCTCTACTAATAACCTTATAAGGGTGGAGATTAACAGCTCAGCTGGGGGCTAATCCTCTAAAGTTTAATATGGAATATTACTTTTATAAATCATTGAATATGAATTTTATTAAATCAATCAAAATCTTGCGTGTAACTTGATTGCGCTTTTTCTTTTAATATTCTTTAAAATATCTCCTATTTTTATCCTTGCGTGTGATTGGAGGAGATCTTGTTTCTTCCTGTTTCTTTCCTTGTGAACAGGAACCGTTATCGATCATGGCTTTTAATAGCAGCTTCTTTCAGAAATAGAACTTCTGTAATCAAGGAAAGTAACTTTGTCTGGTAGCAGCTTCTTGTGTACATTGCATGATGCGAAATAGGAATATGGCGAGCGCTTCATTTTGTTAACGCGCCAATAAAAGTAAAGGACCTTAACATTTGTAACACAAAATATTTTTCTTGCTGTTTAGTCTTCAGTCATGCCCGACTCCCTGTGACCCTATGGACCGTAACATGCCAGGCACTTCTGTGAGCCACTTTTCCTCTGAACTTCATCAAGCAATGTTCATTGCACACAAAAAATATATATATTTTTAAATCTTTATCTTACTAGATACTGGGCTCGAATTCATGACTCCCGGAGAACATGTTAGGAGTGAGCATTCAATGTAGTAAGGTGCGTTGCCACATTCCTCCTGCAGTTATGAGACACTTAAGGAGCTGTGATTGTTCAGTAGAAGAGA
>CM050173.1:18798986-18830503 GCA_027410445.1 Discoglossus pictus | reverse complement strand
TCCTATCCTGTTTTGTGTTCGCCGGTGTTGCCCGCCACCACCTACTCGTGGAACGTGCGTGTGCTTGTATCACAATTTAGTGGTATAAATGAGCTACTCCGCCCAGTAAGTGGTTAGAAGGTTAGGGTTAGATAGTTAGGGGGTTGGGTTTCGTTTGGATGTGTTTTCACAATACAGGAGCAGATTATGACGTGGGTGTACTATCTAATTTTCACCACTAGGTGGTGATGAGAGTGCGCCCACGTTCCAAGAGTCGTGTCGGCGCTCATCAACTGCAGCAAACGCAAAACAGGATAGGTCCGGAGGAAACCTTTTTGGCTTGTAGGGCTATGTATACGGATGTTGTTGTGACTTACAAGTGATAAGGTTTCAGTATTCTTGCATGTTAACTATTTAGGGCCCTTTTAATTGTTGATCAGTGAACCAATTTGCCATATAGCTAAATTGCTCCTGTATCCCTCTAACAACTCCTCAGCAATTGTACATTATGGAGGGCTCTGGAAGAGCCCATTGACCTGGTAGTACTGTGGTATAGAAGGCTAGCTGGAGCTAGAGCCCCTTACAAGGATCTGTTGGTGCCTTATAAGACTGTGTTGGTGCCATTGTGCCCCCAGCTAGTAATGTTTGAGGATAGGCCTCCCCTATCTCCTTTTTTGTGACATGCCCTATCTCCTCATTTATCTTTTCTTTACCTCCCTTTTTCTTCCCTCTCTCTTCTTATCTTCTATTTCTTGCTCTCCTCTTGCCCATGTTCCTTCCTGTGTCTTGTTAAGCTACCCCTGCCACATCTCCATTCATCCCTCTCTCCATTACTCCTCTGGATCATTTTTGTCCCGGCCGATTTCCTGGATGAGGTTGTTGCCCAGGGTCTTGTTCATTGGCTGGAACAATGGCACCCCAGCTTTGCAATGAGGTGACCGCTCTTCTGCCTGAAATGAGTAGCCGTCTCTCTGCGGCCCCCTGGGCTCTGTGGTATGGTGTGATGTCATCGGATAGCACTGTGAGCCCAGGGGATCATAGGAAATGTAATTTTCCCTGTGGGCTATTCCATGCCACGTGGGGAGATCACTAGCAGCCTGCCGGCAATGCTATTAGCTCCACTCTGGGTGAAGGCCCCATACAACTCCTCACACCAAGCTTTGTAAGGGCAAGCGTAGGTTAAGAAAAACCAAAAACTAGGAGTAGCTCTATAAAGCGAAAGACCCCTTCCCCAAGAAATTGCACCAGAAATAGAAAAGCACAAAAGATCAAAACTAAATGAGCAAAGGCAGCTGATACAGCAAGAGAGACTGCAGGATAATGGGCAAATTGAGGAGGTACAGTCTGAGCCTAGATGCACATCCCTGTGAGGTCCAGAAAAGTAACATCCACGTATAGTCCTCTCCACTTTCTTCCCTGGTTATCACACTACAGCCTCAGCATGGGTGGTGTTAGATGGGGGGTACAGGGAAGGGAAGAGGGAGTTGAGGTCCCATTAGCACGGGCATCACTGATCAGTAGGAGTCTTTCTGCCGTCATTGGTAGTCAAGCATGCAGGTCTGGCAGACTATTGGAGGGAATCAGAGGTCATACAGCCTCTGCTGGTAGCATCGGACAATACCAAAGCACAGACTGATTTAACAATGTAAGGAACTGACCGTGACGTATCAGAAGATATAGGCAGAGTCATTTCATAGACCCCTATGCACTGGCAAGGGCACAGGCCTTACAAGTCTTCCAGATACAGATCAAGATCTAATGGCAGACCCAGATGTTGCTGCAGCTGTGGGCATTTCTATTATACAAGAGGCAGGAGATAGCAGTCTTTGGGACACAGAGTCCTGCCAATGAATTATTAGGGATTTTACAAAGTTTGATGACCCTGTTATGCTTACCAGGATACCACTGGTCACTACAGCTCCATGTGCAATCTGGGTTGTGCAAAGGGTCAGGATGATCAGCAGTAAAAAAGAGCATTCAGTTACAAACCCATGCCTTGTTAAGTGGGCTCAAGGATGACATCTTAGATTCTAGCGCTACGGAATATGTTGGTCAATCTCAGTCACTTGTAATGGGCATTCCTCCTGTAAGAATTGAAAAGGATCATGTATAGGGGCCAATTTGCCCCATTCCCTATGGAAAACCTAAAACAGAGGGGTGATGCAGAACATTTGGTATGGATACAAGAGGTTCTAAGGGTATCGTGTGTGAGCTAGATAATCTGGGAGCCAATTCGTCTAAGGAAGTAAATGAATATATATAGATGTGGGAATTTGTAGAAATCTTATCTATTCTTCCTTCGCAATAATCCTCGGAGATCTGGGAGAGGGAGCATTCGGGTATTCGGGGTGAAGTAGTTGAAAGGCGAGGTGGTTATGCCACGCAATGTAACTGTGCTTTTAATTGTTTAAAAAAAAATCATAGCTTTTTTAATGTGAATGTTAATGTTTAGGCTTCTCTATTTTGTGATTAAATTCCTTGTATTACTTTTCCCTTCCACAATGTCACATATGGAGTCGGTATGTAGGTTGGCCGGGGGGTGTATGCTACATGAACCAGGTGTAATGTGTCCAGGGTATTTACTAGCAGAGTGAATATATCTTCATTGTTTGATGCTCTTTCTAAGTAGTAAGTTCTCTTGTCTGCTTTGTTTAATAGACCCAGGACACATTGTACCGGGTTCATGAAGCTCACACGCACACGCCCAATTTGCATACCAGACGTCATGTGTGTCATGGTGAGGGAGGAGGAATGCAAGGAATTTGATCACAAAATGGAGAAGCCTACTTTTACATTATGATATATATATATATATATATATATATATATATATATATATATATTTTTAGAATATTGCCCTTCAAAAAATGACGGCAATGAAATTGTAAGTGAGATAAGGGTGTTGGGTGTATATAATGTGGCTGATGTAGCGTCATTCGTTTTCTATGTCGTGCAAGTTTTTCGGAATATCCGTAGCTGTTTGGTGGTGTTTTGCGTGTTTATGGTAGTGGACCTTTAGCCTTGTTTTCATTTTGTTCGGTGGCCATTTTTTCTCTCGCTTAGGGGATTTTCGGGTAACTTCACTTGCAGAGGTCCTTGGTGCTCCCCCTTGCTGTGAGTAACCTTTTTATGTGTTTGTTGTTTGTATTTGTTGTGTTGGTAATGTTTTTGGGGTTGCGCGGGTTGCGTCCTTGTTTTCTAATCTTGTACGTGTTTTTCGGCAAATACGTAGGTGTTTAGTGTTTTGCGTCTTTAGCCTCATTTTCGTTTTTTTCGGCGGCCATTTTTTCTCTCGCTTCGAGAATTTCTTAGTGTCTAAACTCTTTTAATTTGAGTTAAATTGAGGTGTAACTTTAGTTTTCGAGGTCCTGGATGCCCCCTCTTCCTGTAAATAAGCTTTTTATGTATTTGTTGTGTGTATTTGGTGTATTTTTGATGTTTTGATGTGCGCGTGTTGCGGCTGTTTTTTGCGAGGTCGTAACGTGTCTCGTATTTTGTTTGCGTTATGATGTAAATTTTGCGAGGATCGCAGTTGATGTCAAGGAGCACCTTTGGCGCTCCTTGCCAGCAACTGCGACCCTGGCTTTGCGAGCCCACAAGCGTGAGCAACGGCTTGTATGCTCACAACTATATATGTGATATTTTTCAATTAAAGCCACAGTTACATTATTTGGCATACTGCCTACATAGTATGCTTAAAAAAGTGATACAAAGGTCCTTTATATTTGCTGATCCATTTTCTGCTTGACTCAAACCTTTCTGTCCAGCTGTCATGAATAATGGTTCAGTAGAATATGTGGCATAAAGGGGCTTGGACTCTCACATCAGAGGTAGACAACTCCAATGCCTGAAAAAGTGCACAGGATTTGGTGCCTCTAAAATCTCCTAGGAACCTGCCACACAGGATCATGGTTCAAGATTGCTGCAGAAGTTTTATTTCTTACACTGTATGAAGCTGGGTCCTATGGGCATCCAACGGCCACCGCTTGGATGTGGTTATGCCATTGTCCAAGAGGCCCTCCTGGCCACACTTTGGCTTTTACTACTTCTTCCTTAGTGTAGCATCTTTGGGTGTACCCTCACTGCGTGTGTCACTTGCATCAGGTGTGCAGTGCCATCCAACACTGAAATACAGATTGGGTAAAGTGAGGTCCATGGTACCATGATTTCACACTAACCCACTACATTCCAGTTCTTGCACTGAACCATTCCAGTAGGCAGCATTTCCTAGTTGGTTTGGCCTCAGCTTGGTGTGTATTTGTATTTTGCTTTATTTCCTCGTCTGGCCCTTTTGGATTCTGCATCCGTGCTTGTGTCCCTGACCTTGGCTTACCTCCCTCGTATGAACCGTATCCGTCTAAATTGACTCTGCTTTGTCTGACTATGACTTTGTCTCTGGTCCCTTTGATACTGACGTCTTGATGCCCCCTTGCTATTGGATTTCCACTTGTGGTTTCTGGTTAATTCTAGGCATAGGTGATAAAATGTGTTAGGTTGTTACTTCATAAACATATGCAATTTTTTCTTATCCAAACTGGACCTTTAAAGTGTATATAATGTTACAGAATATCGTAAAAATAATATTTTGGAGCTCTGTAACCAGCTATGAATAATCTCTTGAGGTCAAGTATCCGCTAATGTTTTTTTTCCCTGTTACATTTTTCACACAAGAACCTATCCAAAAATAACTCTTCATTGGATGCACTTCCTTTGTTAATGGCTGAAAATACGTAAATAGGAGGCGTGCAGACTCCATGGGCAGGACAAGGGAAAATCCCAATCACTCAATCTTCAAATGTGTTCATGGTCAGACGACTCCAGGAAACGGAGCACAGAAACAAACAAGAAGTGATGACATGACAGTAATGCTCGCTTTATCTCATAAAAAGTTATATTTAAACAGAACAGGTTTGATAAAGGTCAGAAACCGTGTCCACTATATTGTGGAGGTTCGTCTATTTACTTACAATACATGCGTGTGTGAGCGTCACTGGGTGTTCTCGTTTACACGCCGCCACCCAAATAGTTATAGTGTAAATACTTTATGTTGAAAGCTTTTTTTTACAACCTAGAGATGTAACTGTACAATATACATAAATAGAGCAGGTTCCCACAGTCCAAGGGAGTAACTACAGAACTAGACTGTTAATATATATTTTAACTAATGATATTCTTCATAGACTTTATACCTGTGTATGTATGTATGTATATATATATATATATATATATATATACAGTACATACATACATACATTTTAATAAAGTTTGTCAAATAAAAATGGTATCACTATAAGCTGCATTACTTTGATTATTCATTCGATTACTAGACACTCACGGCTACCTCAATCTTCTCACACACACATATAGGTTGTTTTTTTTTTTAAACTTGTTTTAGACATTCAAATGCCTTCCTAAAGAAGCTGAAGGCAAAGGTGATGGGCTGGCCAAGCATGTCACCAGACCTAAACAACCCTATTGAGCATCTGTGGGTCATCCTCAAATGGAAGGTGGGGGAGTGCAAGGTCTCTAACATCCACCAGCTCTGTGATGTCAACATGGAGGAGTGGAAGAGGACTCCAGTGGCAACCTGTGAAGCTCTGGTGATCTCCATGGTTATGGCAGTGGTGGAACATAATGTGGGCCACACAAAATATTGACACTTTGGGCCCAACTTGGACATTTCCACTTAGGGGTGTACTCACTTTTGTTGCTAACAGTTTAGACATTAATGGCTGTGTGTTGAGTTATTTTGAGGGGACAGCAAATTTACACTGTTATACAGGCCGTACACTTACTACTTTACATTGTAGCAGAGGGGCATTTCTTCAGTGTCACAAAAATGTGAGGGGTGTACTCACTTTTGTTAGATACTGTATACATAGATTATAGAAAAACTAAGTCAGAGGTGCTCATTAGAGAACGAGCCAACCTTAATAGGTGAGTTCTATGGCCATTATACGCCAATCTGAGAGCAACCTCTTTTAGCTCACTTGTGCCCTTCACAGGGAGAAATATCCTGTAGTATATCAGTCTGGTCTTAGTTTTTTTGTTTATGCAAATTACCCTTGGGGTTTAGTCTCCCTAAGGGTAATAGGGGACTCCAGACGTGGACCCCTTGCTCACTGTGCCTTAGGGAGTTCAGCTGCACCTCACTGACGAGGCCCATGAAGGCCGAAACGCATCTGGGGTTTGCTGTTTCTCTTGTTCAGGGTAGAATTGCCTGGTATTTCGGGGCTGGGTCACTCTTCTGAGTGGGACCAGACTGATATACTACAGGATATTTCTCCCTGTGAAGGGCACAAGTGAGCTAAAAGACGTTGCTCTCTGCGTGGGTTATCATGGCCATAGAACTCACCTATTAAGGTTGGTTGGTTCTCTGATGAGCACCTCTGACTTAGTTTTTTTGTTTATGCAAATTACCCTTAGGGTTTAGTCTCCCTAAGGGTAATAGGGGACTCCAGACGTGGACCCCTTGCTCACTTTGCCTTAGGGAGTTCAGCTGCACCTCACTGACGAGGCCCATAAGGGCCGAAACGCGTCTGGGGTTTGCTGTTTCTCTTGTTCAGGGTAGAATTGCCTGGTATTTCGGGGCTGGGTCACTCTTTTGAGTGGGACCAGACTGATGTACTACAGGATATTTCTCCCTGTGAAGGGCACAAGTGAGCTAAAAGAGGTTGCTCTCAGAGTGGGCTATCATGGCCATAGAACTAACCTATTAAGGTTGGTCCGTTCTCTGATGAGCACCTCTGACTTAGTTTATATATATATATATATATATATATATATATATACACACATACATACAATGTGTGTGAAGATTGTGTTCAGTTCTCCATTCATGTCCAACGTTTGATGACCATTTAGATGCTGCCCGCCAGGCACATCTGTCTGTGTTTCTGGTTGTGCTTATGCATATGGTTTTCTTGGCAAAGATACTGTAATGGGTTCCCAGTTCCTTCTCCAGTGGACAGCAATTTGTCTGATCTCTCTGCTCTAACCTGCCCATCTTGGGTGACCCTACATGGTATAGCTCACAGCTTCATTGATGTACAGAAGCCCCTTCACCCCAACAAGGTAGCGGTCCAGAAGGGGCAAAACATAATTATTGTATATGAAAATGCATAATAATGTGATTATTTATTTTTTTATTTCTATATTTTGTTCTTTATCAAGTTATTCAAAATATAATATAGAAAGAAATTTGGCCACAGTGATAATTTCCAGTCTTTTTATTACACTGGCTACTAATAATAAGGATTTTGTTAATGATTAAACAGAACTTTCAGAAACAGTGCTTTTATATGTACATTTCCCACTAAAGATCATTTTATTTTAAATAAGAGTAAATGTAAGTGTAGTTTATATTTAATAAGATACAATTAATTAATTCTGAAGAAAATTAGGGACATGTTTTAAAAATAATACATCCAGGACACAGCTCTTTCATGGTTGACATCTAAAAGATCGTACATTCAGCGTCTCCTTCTCTGGCACCTCTTCTTCACCTCTCCCGCTGTCTATTGGCGTTCCCCAAGGTTCTGTCCTAGGCCCCCTCCTCTTCTCCATCTACACCTCCTCCCTTGGCACCCTCATAAAATACTTTGGATTTCAGTATAATCTCTATGCAGATTACACTCAAATCTACCTCTCTGCACCGGATCTAACCCCCTCTCTTTTAGCTCAAGTTTCCAACTGCCTCTCTAGCATATCCTCCTGGATGTCTACCTGTCAACTCAAACTCAACATGTCTAAGACTGAACTCCTAATCTTTCCACCCTCTACTACATCTTTAACTCCTCAAATATCTCTCACTGTTGACAACACCATCATTGCCCCTACCTCCCAGGCCCGTTGTCTTGGGGTTCTACTGGACTCTTCCCTCTCTTTTATTCCTCACATCCAATCGATAAAAAAATCATGTCAGTTTCACCAAAAAAAATCTCCAAAATTCATCATTATCTTACAGAAGACACAGCTAAAATTCTAATACACTCTCTCATCATATCTCAACTTGACTACTGCAATTCATTCCTTGCTGGCCTACCCATCTCTCGTCTGTTTCCCCTCCAATCCATTATGAAAGCCTCCGCTAGACTCATCCTCAATACCAAACGATCAGTGTCTGCAGCTCCTCTCTGTCAATCACTCCACTGGTTTCCCATAGCTTTCCGAATCACATTTAAAATCCTGACCCTAACACATAAAGCCCTCAACAACAATGCACCCCATTATATCTCTTCTCTTGTTTCAAAATACTCTCCCAACCGCCCCCTTCGTTCTGCTAACGACCTTCTTCTTTCCTCCTCTCTCATCACCTCCTCTCACTCCCGTCTTCAAGACTTTTCTCGTGCTGCCCCATCTTTTTGGAACTCCTTGCCTCGCTCCATTAGATTATCTTCCTGCCTCAAAACCTTAAAAAAATTACTAAAAACACACCTGTTTAAAAAATCCTATCACCTTCAGCCTTAATATGCACAATTGCACACTCCACAGCTTAATAACACTTACACCCACAATCTACAGTACAGCTCACAGACCCCTCCAATTGACTAAACAAATTGCTTTCACACCGCCATCTTGCATTTGTCACCCTCTTGTATCACACCTAAACCCTTAGGGCCTCATTCAATTGTGATTTGGCCAATTGAATAGGGCTCTAAATAAGCACACAACATATTTTTTTTAGTTAGATTGTAAGTTTTTTCAATTGTGTGTCTGTGCCTTGGAAACAAGCACTATGTACATTTGATTATAAGCTCAAAAACAGGGCCCTCCATTCTTTATAAGGTGTTAAGTTTGTTTTTTTTGCCATGTACTAAACCCCTGTTCAGCGCTACGGAATATGTTGGCGCGATATAAATAATAATAATAATAATAATAATACAATTTTTTATGTAATACTCTTTATATGCAATTATGCTGCAGGGGAATCTACCATTAATTTTCCTGCAATCTACATCCTGAGATTGGAGGAGACTTTGAATGCAGAGAGGACGTTTCTTTCTGCACTTTTGGGATGTGACATTTACAACTGCCAATGCTTCCATTAAGAGTAATGCAAAGCTCACTAGTTTACAAGGACATGCTCTATTTATTTATTCAGAAGCTGCAAGAAGCAACCTATTAAAGACGGCTATATCCTATAGCAAAGATTTTTTTTTTCAAAAAAGTTTTTATTGTAAAAGAAATCAAAATATTTAAGATGTATATTGTAGTTATACACAAATATAGCCATTTCTTCATTTTTTATATCATTTTTCATAACAGTGATAATTCCCCCCCAAAATCTATTTTTTTTTATCTTTCCTAATTGTTTATATAAGTCTATATATATTTATATAAGTATCTTACATATTATAATAGAATGAATAAATTAAGAATACTTATAACAAAATTGAAGAAAAGGGATAGTGAGATAATTTAAGAAATTATTTTATGATCTTGGATAAATTATTTTCTTTTCTTTTTGTCTTTGTCATTTCCCTTTTTTTTTTCTCTCTTTAATAATTCAATCTAAAGCTTAAAAATGTAAAGGCTGTGTTTATTTTTTACTTTCTAAAAACATTTTGCCCATATCAAGATAGGTATTCAAAAGACCATACATAAAAAAAATTACCATAGTGGACATAGAAGATTTTTACTCGTGATTTTATTTATTTTGTGTCGTTCAGTCATGTCCAACTCTCTGTGACGTCATGGACCGTAACACACCAGGACATCTTTATACCCATGGGCATGCTGATCCACTTGGTTTTCACAGCAGAGATACTGGAGTGGATTGGCAGTTCCTTCTCCAATGGGCCACAGCATACAGCTCCTGGTATTTTGAGGTGGTCTCCCGTCCAAGTTCTGACCAGCCCCATCCCAGCTTAGCTTTAGGATAGTGTAACCTCTTGGTGTCCTGACTGGAATCGAGTCCAGGTTGCGGTAATGAAAGCAGCAAATCCAGAGGTGTAGGAAGGGTGGGGCACAGCGCCCCGGGTGGCTCCTCTTTGGGGGGGAAGGCAAAAATTCCCCCACCAGCCTCATGGAGCAGTGGCACTCCTGTGCCGTTCTCTCAGGCTCCCTGCTTCTCCCAGGCTCTCTCATCTGATCCTTGGGAGGAGGAGCAGTCAGGGGGAGGAGCCTGCAGAGGAAGAGCCAGCAGAACCCGAGAGGCAGAAGGGAGAGGTGACAGAATGATGAGGAAAAGAAGGGAGGGTGTGAGGCAGAAGGGAGAGGTGAGAGAATGATGCGGAAATGAAGGGATAGTGAGAGGCAGAAGGGAGAGGTGAGAGAATGAGGAGGAAAAGAAGGGAGGGTGTGAGGCAGAAGGGAGAGGTGAGAGAATGATGCGGAAATGAAGGGAGAGTGTGAGTAAGAAGGGAGAGGTGAGAGAATGATGAGGAAAAGAAGGGAGAGTGTGAGGCAGAAGGGAGAGGTGAGAGAATGATGAGGAAATGAAGGGAGGGTGTGAGACAGGAGGGAGAGACGAGAGAATGATGACGAAAAGAAGGGAGAGTGTGAGGCAGAATGGAGAGATGAGAGAATGATAACGAAAAGAAGGAAGAGTGTGAGGCAGAAGGGAGAGACAAGAGAATGATGAGGAAAAGAAGGGAGAGTGTGAGGCAGAAGGGAGAGGTGAGAGAATGAGGAAAAGAAGGGAGAGTGTGAGGCAGAAGGGAGAGGTGACAGAATGATGAGGAAAAGAAGGGAGAGTGTGAGGCAGAAGGGAGAGATGAGAGAATGATGAGGAAAAGAAGGGAGAGTGTGAGGCAGAAGGGAGAGGTGAGAGAATGATGAGGAAAAGAAGGGAGGGTGTGAGGCAGAAGGGAGAGGTGAGAGAATGATGAGGAAAAGAAGGGAGGGTGTGAGGCAGAAGGGAGAGGTGAGAGAATGATGAGAAAAAGAAGGGAGGGTGTGAGGCAGAAGGGAGAGGTGAGAGAATGATGAGGAAAAGAAGGGAGGGTGTGAGGCAGAAGGGAGAGGTGAGAGAATGATGAGGAAAAGAAGGGAGGGTGTGAGGCAGAAGGGAGAGGTGAGAGAATGATGAGGAAAAGAAGGGAGGGTGTGAGGCAGAAGGGAGAGGTGAGAGAATGATGAGAAAAAGAAGGGAGGGTGTGAGGCAGAAGGGAGAGGTGAGAGAATGATGAGGAAAAGAAGGGAGAGTGTGAGGCAGAAGGGAGAGGTGAGAGAATGATGAGGAAATGAAGGCAGGGTGTGAGGCAGGAGGGAGAGACGAGAGAATGATGACGAAAAGACGGGAGAGTGTGAGGCAGAATGGAGAGACGAGAGAATGAGGAAAAGAAGGGAGGGTGTGAGGCAGAAGGGAGAGACGAGAGAATGAGGAAAAGAAGGGAGGGTGTGAGGCAGGAGGGAGAGGCGAGAGAATGAGGAAAAGAAGGGAGAGTGTGAGGCAGAAGGGAGAGACGAGAGAACGAGGAAAAGAAGGGAGGGTGTGAGGCAGGAGGGAGAGGCGAGAGAATGAGGAAAAGAAGGGAGAGTGTGAGGCAGAAGGGAGAGACGAGAGAATGAGGAAAAGAAGGGAGGGTGTGAGGCAGGAGGGAGAGGCGAGAGAATGAGGAAAAGAAGGGAGAGTGTGAGGCAGAAGGGAGAGGTGAGAGAATGATGAGGAAAAGAAGGGAGGGTGTGAGGCAGAAGGGAGAGGTGAGAGAATGATGAGGAAAAGAAGGGAGGGTGTGAGGCAGAAGGGAGAGACGAGAGAATGATGAGGAGGAAAAAGGGGGAAGAGAGAAGGGTATAGTGAGAGAAAGGGGAGAGGATATATAATCCTATTTTTGTTTTCTGTGCTGAGACCTCCTCTGATGCACTTGGGCGGGGGGGGGGGGGGCAGCAAATGCTCTAGATATGCCACTGCCTGAATACCAACCACTGGACCACCAGGGAAACTCATACTCCTGGTTACACAGTTGCTAATATTAGTTTATTGCATATTTCACAAGCATGTGAAGTGTTTCCAAAACTACAGAGATCCTTCAAAGAGACATGAGCTGGATTAATCATAAACACTGGCTATACATTGTACACTAGAGAAAATCATTCCTAGTTCTATGCCCTCCACCTACCTCATTAAGTGCAGCTTAGTATGTTAATTTGTGGCTCAGAGTACTTGATAAGGGTGTGTATGATCGCACATGGGGACATTGTTGGCCTCCACAGAGACAAACTGACTGTTATTTTAATTAGTATGTCAGGGAAACTGTTTATTTGCACAAAAATACAGCACATATAATGTTGACGTTCTCAGAAATTATTCTCTTTATTGTCTTTAGAAATTATTCTCTTTAGAATTATTCTCTTTTTACCCTGTTTTATGATTATTATGGTTAAAATATGATCCTACTATTATACTGCATGTATGTTGGTTGATGCTCTGCAGAATATTGTCCCAGACATTTGCAGCTACTTAGCATGGGAGATAATCCTGTTACAGAGATTCTGCATAAGATAAAGGAAGTCTATTGTATACAGTGTTTTCATTCTCAGATAAGAACAAAGAAGTGTAATTGAATCAATGTCTGATTGTATCAAAGTTGCCAGGGAGCCTCGGGGAGGTGTGACCCACCTATTGTTCTCTTTATGTGTATTGTGCGGCCAAATATGGGCATGTGTATTGCCTGTGGGAAGAGATGGGTATAAATATTTCTGCACATAACAAAATAAAGTCCGTATTCATTTGACTCCCAAATTGTGTGTCGTCCAATATGGGAGGTCGGGGATGGTGAAACTGTAGTGCCTCTTGGGTATTTTACCGTATACCAGCGGAGATATTGGATTCGTGTTCCAGCTCCGTTACATTTGGTGGCAGTGGTGGGATTGTTCCCACGGTCAGAAGGACAGCTACAGGAGACACCATTCCGTGGAGTACAAATTGAGGGCAACGCTAGTATCCGTACAGCGCCCCTGGCTACAGCAGGATGGAACCGGCTAGTTTTCAGACAGCGTTCCATCATGAGAAGGAGGAGGCGGCCGCGGACTACAGGGATGCAGACAGAAAGGAACTCATGGTTACAGTACCTCTTATTACCCCACAGACTGAGTTTGAAAGAGAACTCCAAAGCAGACTGGCCTTTTTCCCAGGTACGCTTCCCATAAAAACCTTGGAATGGTTAATGACAGATGTCCACAAATTCATAATGGAAAAGCAGCGGGCACGGGAGCGGTCCATCTTGGGAGCTGCTAACCCACCTCCCACCATTAACCCCCCCCCCCAGCAATGCGTCCGGGTGGTGGGAACTACCAAACCCCTCCACGGTACATCAGGTGCCACACGTGTAACCAGCAGGGCCACATGCAGAGAGACTGTCCCAGAAACAGAAACCGCTCCACGTGGAATACTCCAACTAATTCTCCTCCCCAGCGACAGTGTGTACCCCAGGGGGCCGAAGGTGTCGTCCTTCCCCCCCAGCGGCAGTGTGAACCACAGGGAGCTGAAGGTGTCGTCCTTCCTCCCCAGCGGAAGTGTGTTCCCCAGGGAGCTGAAGGTGTCGTCCTTCCTCCCCAGCGGCAGTGTGTACCCCAGGGAGCAGAAGGTGCTGTCCTTTCTCCCCAGCGGCAGTGTGAACCCCAGGGGGCAGAAGGTGTCGTCCTTCCCCCCAGCGGCAGTGTGAACCACAGGGGGCAGAAGGTGTCGTCCTTTCCCCCCAGCGGCAGGGTGAACCCCAGGGGGCAGAAGGTGTCGTCCTTCCCCCCCAGCGGCAGTGTGAACCCCAGGGGGCAGAAGGTGTCATCCTTCCCCCCCCAGCGGCAGTGTGAACCCCAGGGGGCAGAAGGTGTCGTCCTTCCCCCCCAGCGGCAGTGTGAACCACAGGGGGCAGAAGGTGTCGTCCTTCCTCCCCAACAACAGTTTACCCTAACCAGGGGAGACCCCAATCTCCCAGACGGCACAGATGGGACCGTGGTCTCTGTGCCTGACCTACCGGGATGCTGGACAGCCTGTCCAGATCCCCAACTACTCTCACTGGGACAACCGGAGGAGGGGGTAAGTACAAATTCCCCTCCCCAGCTAACTCCTAATGTGGTCCCAGGGTTAACAGAGGAAATGTTAACCCCCACTTACCCCCACCTTTCCCTGGCTACTGAGCCGGAATATGTCCCAAGTGCCCCAGCAGAAGAGCTGACAGTGGGGCAGAGTGCAGTCGGCCTCTGCCCTTCCTTTGTCCCTTGTACAGAGCAGGATGTCCTGCAGGTTATACCAGCAGAAGAGCTGGCATCAGGGCAGAGTGCCGCTGGCCTCTGCCCCTCAAGTCCCCTCAGCGTGTTGCCCCATCACCCCAGCGAAATATCCAGGTTCCTGGTTAGACTTCCCCCCAAAGGGGAGATGTGTGACGAAGTGCCCTTCGCCACTTTGGCTTGGAGAGGACTGTTTGCCAGCCTCCTGCCCTGCGACTATGGCCCTGGTACATATTGCCCTTTGGAACCAGTGTTCGGCCATACCAGAGTGTATGTCACTCATTCTGGCCCTTTACATACAGGGGGGTCATTCTGTACTTGCCCTGTGGGAGCGGTGATACCACAGATAGCTATGCCATGGAGCCCATTCATATAATAAAAGACTATGGGAAAGACTTTAGCTACTTGGCAATTGAACTGTGTGAATAGGATCTGAGCGCTATTCGGTAGTCTTGTGCGCTCAGATCCCAGCTATCTGGGGATATGGGAAATGTGAGTAAATGTGAATTGCAGTAATGCTGATGGGTTGTCAAACTAGAGAATTGACCAACAAATACTTTTGTCCGGACATCCCCAGGCCGATCCGTTGGGATCAGACCGTGTATGCCGGCTTATGGTCACGGGGGAGGTGTGTAACGGAACCCATCACTGTTTTACCCTGTTTTATGATTATTATGGTTAAAATATGATCCTACTATTATACTGCATGTATGTTGGTTGATGCTCTGCAGAATATTGTCCCAGACATTTGCAGCTACTTAGCATGGGAGATAATCCTGTTACAGAGACTCCGCATAAGATAAAGGAAGTCTATTGTATACAGTGTTTTCATTCTCAGATAAGAACAAAGAAGTGTAATTGAATCAATGTCTGATTGTATCAAAGTTGCCAGGGAGCCTCGGGGAGGTGTGACCCACCTATTGTTCTCTTTATGTGTATTGTGCGGCCAAATATGGGCATGTGTATTGCCTGTGGGAAGAGATGGGTATAAATATTTCTGCACATAACAAAATAAAGTCCGTATTCATTTGACTCCCAAATTGTGTGTCGTCCAATATGGGAGGTCGGGGATGGTGAAACTGTAGTGCCTCTTGGGTATTTTACCGTATACCAGCGGAGATATTGGATTCGTGTTCCAGCTCCGTTACACTCCCTTTAAGGTAGATGCTCTAGATGGAATTTATGAACAATAGCATTTGAACATTAATAAATACATTTTCGATTTCCTGGTGGTCCAGTGGTTAGGATTCTGTGCTTTCACCGCTGTGACCTGGGTTTGATTCCAGTCAGAGAACCAAATGGTCACACCACCCTGAAGCCAAGCAGGCTTGGGCCTGGTCAGTACTTGGATGGGAGACCACCTAAAAATACCAGGAGCTGTATGCTTTGGCCCACTGTAGAAGGAACTGGCAACCCACACCAGTATTTCTGCCATGCATACCAAGTGAATCAGCATCGTATGTTGCTGTCCATGAGGTCACTGAGAATCAGACACGACTGAACAACATAAATAAATACATTTTGGTACGTTGCTTTTATAATGGAGAAAATGATCCCGAATAATGTTCCATAACTAGGTAGGAAAAACTTTGTAACTTTTTTTATTTTGCTTAAAAGCACTTTTATTTTAACATATTGACTACTATGCAAAAAAAAAGTCCCACATTTAGTATAATTAGCTGAAAATGTCCTTTTCTTGTCACCAGAGTAAACGAGGTACTAAGAATGAGAAATGACCTTTGGAATCGTATTCACTTGGCAAGTGGCGCTGGATCAAGACTTTCAGGAAGGCAGGTAATGGCCTCATCACTCAAAAGCATTTTCCTCTTATTGAGTCCTTTAATGAGCACTTGACATGGCCTGTTCTTCTTTTCTTGGCTTTGTATCAAGATACTAGAAATGCAAGTTTGGAGAAAACAGAGTTAGAGAAACGGACAGATGTCTGATTAGCCCCCAGTGAGTATTTTAGCTGAAGCTACTGAGACCAGGTGTGAACAAAATAAAAATTGGATTTTTGGGAATTAAAGGACATTATAGTTGAAGAAAAAAGACTACCAATTTACTTAAAGGAAAAACGCAGTGTGTTCCTTGGTGATGCAGTGATTAGGATTTGGTGCTTTTACTTATGCGACCTGGGTTCCAGTCGTGGAACTAAGAGGTCACACCACCCTGAAGACAAGCAGAATTGTCCTGGTCAGTACTTGGATGGGAGACCACCTAGGAATACCAGGAGCTGTATGCTGTGGCCCACTGGAAAAGTAGCTGGCAACCCACTCCAGTATCTCTGCCATGGATGATCGGTGTGTTATGGTCCATGAGGTCACGGAGAGTCAGGCACTACTGAACGAATCAAACACAACAAATATGCAGTGGCGCTAGTGAGGGTATGTGATTATAGCAGATATCAAGTGTGAAGAGATAAATCTCAATATAACATACAACAAATATGCAAAATTTCAATATTTAATAAACGCATGGTAATAAGTACAAGTTCCAATGTCCAACAAGTCCTCCGCAATTCATACAGTCTCTTATGGTATGTTGTAGAAAAACATAACCACAACCCCGACCTTTTACTCCGTAACCCAGTCATGATAATCATAACAACAACACCAATCTCTAGCCCAATTAACGATTATTTATATTATGAAGTCCAATACAAATTAAACATGTGGTTAGCACATGTCAACCATGCCTGATACGTCACACTAGATGCGCAAAAAAACTCCCAAGCTGCAATCTGTACGCATAGGTCAAGCATGTTGATCATAATTCGTCCTCGGCTAGTCTCCAGAACAATTTTGTTTTGGGTATAAGGAGTTGACCTTGCTTACAGAGAACAGTATAAATAATGAGACAAGGACTGTGAACACTTATAGAGAAAAAAACAATGAACTAAGTAAAAGGTATAATTGACTGTTTCATTCCTCACGGCCTGCAATGGAAAACAAAATACTGCTTAAGCAGGAAAAGTATAATATGTGTATATATCACATATAATTATTGTGGTGATTGCGAGTTGTCATCACACAATGTTAAAAATTGCATGACCGACAACTCGCAATTATCAAAACTCGCAAAAGAGTTGCGCATGTGTATTGCGCGGGAGGGAGAGACGCAGGAGGGGGGGGGGAGAGGCCCGTGAAGAGGGCCGATAACAAGGCCAGTAAAGTAGAGGTTGTGTGGCGGAGGCTCGCAATGTGTGGCAAACAGCATTGCCAGGCTTCAAATTGTATTACCGAAATTTTTGACGGGCAAGTCGTTAGTATATCCATATTAATGTATGAATATTTGTATTTCTCCACAACAGGTACCATACTGTCTCTCAATATTTGATAAATACCTGATAGTAGATACAACTATTTGAGAATGTATCAGTGTAAAAGTTCAAATGTCCAACGAGACCCTTGTATATCAAACGGTCACTTTCGGTACCTTAAGTCACTGGGGTCTAATATGTTCATTAAATAGTGTCCCTTGAGTGGAACAGATATCGCGATCTCCCGTGATCTGTATAAATCTTGACTTGAAGCCCCCAGGACATCTATTCTTGTAGTAATTCTAGTGTAACTG
Source organism: Discoglossus pictus (assembly GCA_027410445.1). NCBI lineage: Eukaryota > Metazoa > Chordata > Amphibia > Anura > Alytidae > Discoglossus > Discoglossus pictus. The sequence goes on along the minus strand of CM050173.1, from coordinate 18,812,779 downwards.
TCATCTATCTCCTTATGTTGTAGATAATCTCGCTAGGAGGTGGGTTGCTTCTTCCTGAAGAGTGCTCATGAAAAGTCACTTAATTAAAAGTATGTACCAAATGAAAACTATTAGTAGCTGTGTAAGTGATGGAGCTCCTTCTGGATCGCTACCTTGTTGTGGTGAAGGGTCTTGTGTACTTCATTGAGGCTGTTAGCTATACCATGTAGGGTCACCCAATATGGGAAGGTCATAGCAGAGAGGTCAGACAAATACTTGTCTACTGGAGAAGGAACTGGCATCTCACTCAAGTATTTGTGCCAAGAAAACTTTAGGAATTAGCACACACTGGCCCAAAATGTGCCTGGCATGCCGCGGCCCTGACATCAATCACCTAGAAGCTGTATGGCATCTTGGAACGATTAACAAATTGATTGAACAGCAATGAAAGACGTAAAACAGCCACCACCAGCAAACCTTTCATTTACTTATAAAAAATATTAAAACTTGGAGAAATGCAGATATTAAGAACAGCTGCTTCCTTGGGGTGGGAAAAGACTACACTATGATTCTTTGCTGCAGAGAATGAATCCCCCAACATTGCAACAATGTTGTAGCTAGCCGCCTCTGATTGGATACAACAAATTATTAATTTTATGCTAATTTCGCTTGAATTTTCAGGGGCATTGCTTTTTTGTAAAAAAACTGAAGACATTTTCAAACTTCAGGGTAAGTTTATTAATGTTTATTTTGGGAGCTTTTTCAAAATGTTTTCATACACTACTAATTCTCCTCTATGAGATGCATTCATAATCCAGGAAAGTTATAAATACCTTTTTTAATTACTGTATGTTTTAGTTAGACTGAAAGCTTTCAAACAAATATTTTTTTATTGTTAGTTGATTATGCTATATGGTTTAAAGAGGCAAGACACGTTTTATATCATTCGAGAGGTTTTAAAATTAAGATTAGTTTTTAAGGAAATTCTGATTTTACTTGTTACACTATGCTAAATGCAATGTGTGATTTTGAAAGAGCTGTGATTGGTTTTATCACTGCAGTGTCTCTTTAAATGCTGTCCTCATTTGTAGAGCTTTACTTCATAATAGACAATTGTTTAGAAATTACAATAAAAAAAATGGAAATTATTGTATTATCTAATATACACAGTTTTGCTGCAGTGGAATCTTCCATATTTGTTTCTACTGGTCTACTTCTTGAGGTGGGGGGAGACCTTGCTTTAAGCTCTTACAATCCAAAGTTCCTATGGGACCAACTCCTTGATGAGAGAGTCAATCAAATAAAGGGCTCAAATGAGGCATGAAATGTGTAAAACAGTATTTATTCAATTACGGGCAAGAATAATGTTTGTTATTTAAAAATATTTAGCTCTCGTCAAATGAGAATATTGTAAACATGTGATTACATTGTCTCTTTAAAGAGCCAGATAAAAAGTATGGGCATTCTGTACCATTATAATGGTAATATAATCTTGTATGTGTGTTTGTGTCGTTCAGTCGTGCCCAACTCTCTGTGACCTCATGGAATGTAACACACCATGCTGATCCACTTGGTATTAATGGCAGAGGTGCTGGAGTGAGCTGGTGTCCTATTTCACAGCATACAGCTACTGGTATTCCTAGGTGGGCTCCCATTCAAGTAAGTACCAGTCCCAACCCTGCTTGGCTTCAGGATGTTGTGACCCCTAGATTCCCTGACTGGAATCTAACCCAAGTCACAGCGGTTAAAGCACAGAATCCTAACCACTGGACCAACAGGGAACCAAGAGGTCACACCACCTCTTGTAGAGTTGGGGCCAGGGACGTAGGAACTGGGGGAGATGGGTGGGTCGAATTCCCCCCATATTATATGAACAGGGGACACAAAAATTTGCAAAGTTAAACTGGATCATGGATTACCACATTTGGCAAGTGTTATGGAGCAATATGTCTTTCCCATGAAAGCTTTGACACATAATTTATATTATATTATAATATTATATTTTTATTATTATATTGGGGGGGGACCAAGGTGCATTGAGAATTTAAACAAATAAATAAAAAATACGTTTTTGTTGTGCACTGCAACACTGCCCCCCCCACCCCCAGAGCAGGGCCCGGGTGCATTGCACTGGGTGCACCAGTGGTAGATTCACCCCTGCCGCCTGTCCTAGGAGTAAAGTTGAATTGTACCACTCAGGACCACATTTTTTTTTGTCTCTTTAAACTGTATCCACCCCACCCCTAGATTTTTTGGGGCTCCTACACCCATGGTTGGGGTTTTGTATTTTTTTCCATCTTGCAAAGTTATGGTTAATAAAATTCTGTAGAACGTGGGATTAAAGCAGAATTTTCTGTGAAATTACCCAAGAATGTATAAATTAGGATTGGATCACACAATGGCAACGAAATAAGAGGAAATCAGCAAATCGCTCATATTTTCCACAATTTATATAGTAGTTTGGACTTCCTCAACATGATGGGTTGACATCTGTAGGTAACTGCAGTTCCTCAAGGTTTGCTGGTTGTGGCTATTTTTTCTTTCCTTCTGTTTAATCCATTTGTTAATCGTTCCAACATGCCATACAGCTTCTAGGTGATTGGTGTAAGTTGCATTTTGTATATTGTGAATGTATAATGTATTGAGTGCTTGGCGATGGATGTACACTTGTTGTTGTTGTTGTTGTTGTTGTTGTCGTCCTGTCCTTCAGTCATTTCAGACTCTGGATGACCATATGGAAGCAGCACGCTAGGTACATCTGTCTGTGTTTCTGATTGTACTTATCCATATAGTTTTCATGGCAAAGGTATTCAACTGGGTTGCAAGTTCCTTCTCCAGGGTACCACAATTTGTCTAACCTCTCTGCTATGACCTGCCCATCATGGGTGACCCTACATGGTATAGCTTGCAGTTTCATTGAGATATACATGCCCCTTCACCACAACAAGGTAGCGATCCAGAAGGGACACACAGAAAATACTGGATGTACAGTATACTTTTTCAAATGTGTGTGTGTGTATCAGGTGCTATCAATAAAATACAGACATGGGCCTTGTCAAGCTCATGGTTAATAGATTTCTATTAAAATCAGCTGTATATGTGAAAATAGAGAATTGGGTGTTTTCGCACAGGATCCTATTACATGCTTCAAGAGGTAGTGAGTTCATCAGATGCGCTCTGCCCCATCAGGCAGTGGGGGAAATAGTGTTTTCTATCTCTTAATTTGATGTTAAGATAAGAGTTACAATGTTGTTATTATTATCATTACTAGTCACTGGCCCATCAAAAATGACTGTATAATATTGTCTTAAACATTGTGTCTTCTGTCTGTTTGTGCGTCCTTTCTCTGTGTATCCTCTCTCTGCTCTCTCTCTCTCTCTCTCTCTCTCTCTCTCTCTGTCTCTCTCTCTCTCTCTCTCTCTCTGCACCCTCTCCCTCCCTCCCTCTCTCTGCACCCTCTCCCTCCCTCTCTCTCTCTGCACCCTCTCCCTCCCTCTCTCTCTCTGCGCCTTCTCCCTCTCTCTCTCTGCGCCCTCTCCCTCTCTCTCTCTGCGCCCTCTCCCTCTCTCTCTCTGCGCCCTCTCCCTCTCTCTCTCTGCGCCCTCTCCCTCTCTCTCTCTCTGCGCCCTCTCCCTCTCTCTCTCTCTGCGCCCTCTCCCTCTCTCTCTCTGCGCCCTCTCCCTCTCTCTCCTAGAGATCAAGAAAGGTTGTGTATTGTGTTAAAAAACCTACGTTTATTCTGGTTCCTACACCCTTGCCCCCACCCCCACTTTGCGTCTACCCCAGCGGATATGTGTCTCAGACGGGTGATGTCCTATATGCTGACAATCTGTCCACACTCCTTCATGGTATCCATTAGGGGTATCTCCCAATATATGTTTAACGGCAGGTGCTGTTTGATCAGGGGATACCCATAATACTCCTTTTGTTGTGCAGTCGCATCCAGATCTCTATGACCCTATAGCCTGCAAAATACCAAGCACAATTATGTTTCCGGTTGTGCTTATCCATAAGGTTATCATGGCAAAGATGCTGGAGTGGCCTGTTAGTTCCTTCTCCAGTGGACTGAGATATGTCTTACTACTCTCTGCTATGACCCGCCCATCTTGTGTGACCCTACATATTATTATTATTATCTTTATTTATATCGCGCCAACATATTCCGTAGCGCTGTACAGGGGTTGGGTACATAGCAGAAAACAAATTAAACACCTTGTAAAGAATGGAGGGCCCTGTTTTCGAGCATAAAATCAAATGTACATAGAGCTTGTTTCCAAGGCCTGACACAAGATTGAAAACTCGCAAACTTAAAGCTCACAGCTTCACTGAGATACACAAGATGGCGATCCAGAAGGAAATGATGCTCCTACGTTGCATGTTTTATTACAATGTGCTTCTCACTCTTCCTTTTCAGTATGTTTATATAATATACCCTGAATATTTCCTGTAATGTAATGACAATCTGACATCTGGATATTCCAGTTTTACTTGGATGAAGGGAATGTCTGTGTAATAGAATGATAGATATTGTCATTTATATTAACATTTGGTTACACGGCTGTTGGGAGCCATTCTTCTGCATTGCATGTATTGACAGGTATTGTGTAAAGTGATTGGATATATATTTAAACCTTAAGTAGGGTGGTTGAGTGAATATAATAATGTGTTTTTATTCTGATCCGTGGGGTGTCTGGTTATTAGATATTTATAGATTAAACCACTAACATAAACCAGTTAATCAAAAGCCATGTAGTGGGAGTAGGTCAGGAAACCTTTCTTAAGATATTCGGCTGCATCTTACATTGTGTGTAATGTAGTCATACAGACTGGAAGGAGCAGTTTACTGTCAATCACTAAAAGTAGCTACCATTTTGTCTCCCAACGCCCACTGGGAACCTAGCAGGGCAATTCAAATAAACACAAAGGGTGTTTTTTTTTTCCTTATTATTGTGTATCATCAAAGAAACAACCCAGGGCTCTAGACACCACAATGCTCTCTGCATGATTTAATTATTACATACTAAAAATATAAAAGCTTATTTATGCAATTCACTCAGCACGTCTCATATTGTCAATCTACTGGTGCCACCCAAGTCATTGGCAGCCATCATGTTATATTCTGAGATGTGACATAACAAGATATTAGATTCAATTCCATGTAACGCCTGCAATATTAATATCCAGTTTTTTTGTATTTGAATATCTCCCTAGTAAACTCATTATTAAATCATGATTTTTTTTTTTTAAACTGATTGTGACTTAGGTGGGGAAAGCAAGTGATGTTTTACATAATAGACATATTCTTGTATTTCAGAGAATTATGTATTTTCAGTTATTATCATTATTGTAACACTTTACATGTAAAGTGCCAACATAGGGCCCTATGTCATTCCCCTCTATCGTAATTACTTTTGGTTTCGTAACAAAGGGCCCCATGTTAATGCCCTCTATCGCAATTACGGGTGGTTAAGTAACAAAGTAAATCCTACCTAGTTATGCTATTCCCCCATTCTGTAATCATCGAGAGAGAATTGAAGGCGCTCGTCGCCTGCGAGCCTCGCAAAGCGAGGTGAACCCTCAAGGCACTACAACTCACAGCACTTGGCCAATGAGCATCAAAGGCGCTCATTGCCTGCAAGCCTCACAAAGCGAGGCGAGCAGTGGAGGCAATGAAACACGCGGTACTTAGCCTACAAACACTTAGGAAACGTGGGATTGCCTTACAGACTTATTAAATTGCCATTCGCCCCAATTGAATAGGGCTCTATATAAGCACATAGCATCTTTTTTTTAAATACGTTTTTAGTTACTGAAGACTTACTGAAGACTTGCTTTTGCATAGAAATTCACTAACGAAATACTTCTGTAAATAAAAAATGCTATGTGCTTATATAGAGCCCTATTCAATTGCCCGATTCACAATTCAATAAGGCTGTTGACGAACGCACGACTTACAAAAAAAAACATTACGAGACTTAGAAAAAATTAAATACGGGAAGCGGGAGAAAAAAAGATACGAGGTAGGAAAAATACCAAGTTAACGGCCGAACCGCGAAAATCAACACAAAAAAACAACAACCAAAAACAACAAAAATCACACGCAGCACGGGGGAACAGCCAGAACGTTTGGAAGTGAGGTGGATCGCAAATTTAAGTCGATTTTAAAGAGTTTCGGCACTCGAAAATCGGCTAAGCAAAAAAAAACATGGCTGCCAAAAAAAATGAAACCGAGGCTACACGACCTTGGACTGCGCAACACACCGCCAAACACGTATCCCCTTTCACAAAGGAACGCACGAGGTACAAGATACAATACTACAAAGGACGCCAAATACGCACGAACCACGTAGCACATACACAAACGACGCTACTTTACACTTCGAACTTGCAAATCACAACATTACTCATCTACAGTAGCGCTTTACACAAATTTACCAACGGTTTGCCCTCGCGCACGCAGCCTATTTCTAATGCACAGTTGGGACATTCATAAAAAAATCTCCACAGGCCAGCAACAGTCTAACTGGACATTATATGCTGTAGGAAAATGAAAAAAGATTGTTAGCTCTTCAGCCTATTGATTGATGGATATATTAATTACAAATAGGTAAAGTATATTAATTCATTACGTAACTAATTAATTGATTATTATTTACAAAAATATAGACCTATGTACTGTATCTGTCTTTGTGATGAGCGCAGAGGCTGCTCAGAGGAGTAAAAGTACACCAGAGGAGAGGCTTGAAATGAGCGCCAAATGTCCTCACAGTACAAAAACCTTCACATTGTGTGGCAAACAGCATTGACATGGCTTCAAATTTTATTGACCGTCAATTTTTGACAGGCAAGACGCTAGTATATATATAACCTATAAATTCAATTGTCACATCTATTTAATTAAAAACATATATAAATAATAACAAATATAATATATTTATATATAGATATAATGGTTCCTTGCCGCAGTTCTGGCGCTTGTTCTTGCTCATTATAATATTAATTCTGTTTTCATCTCCTATTGGTTGCTAGAGCCGTTTCTCATCCGTAAAGCTTGGTTTGGGTATGCCCTACACTGAAATCTGTTGCCGATAAAGCAGGATTTATGGATATGCAGTAATGTGGGGGAGCTAAAGATTAACATAGACGTGTGACGAGAAAAAGCTGCCGCAGCCGATTTACGGGTATACAGCACATTACACCGCTCAATTGGCATGGGGCTGTTATTCTGTAAAGCTGTTTACAAGAAATACGGTTTGCAAGGATATTATTTGAGAGATATATGATTATCAGAGGTAACCATACACAGAAATAGTATATCCATTGCAATGTATAATGATATTGTTTTATCTGAGTAACCTTCTATTGTAAGCTTTTGAACGTGTAATTCTCTTTTTTTTGAAAAAGTGAATATATTGAATAGAAACACTATAAAAAAACACAATATAACCAGGACAATTGTATTGATATTATGCAGGCTATTTTCTAGGAGCCTGGAAGGAAGCCCTGCATAGAAATGTATTATTCTTTTGGAAAAATACTTAGGAGCCAGAAGTACAGTTCATAGGAGCCCAGTATCTGGATAAATCCATCATACAGAGTATAGTAAATATATAGGACATTTGTGTTGACATTTGAAAGTCTAAAATAAGTTAAAAAAGACATACAGTTATTGCACTGCACTCTGGGGAACCTGGGTGGAGACATGCAAATGAGTCCACAATGCATTATAACTATATAATTCAATACCATTTTATACATGACTCCTTTAAAGTAAATGCTCGCTGTACTACACATCTTTCATGCATCTCATAGGATGGATAAGGAGACTTACTCACAGAGTACACCATTTCAATCTTAAAATGGATCTCATCAGTGTGGGGCTGGTTTCTTACCTGTGCATTAGATTTGGTGGGAAGGCTATTTACCACAACATCATTTAGCTTATGGTGGGCAAAATGCAAGCATATGCCTAAAAGGAGCCATGTATAATATGGTAATAGAGTAAAGATTGAAAATGCATCGGACTCATTTGCATGTCCCTGCTCCATCTCCTAGACTGCAGTGCAATAACTGTATTTCTGGGAATTCTGCACTGTAAATAAGCCTTTTAACTTATTTTTAGACATTAAAATGTAATCACCAATGTACTATTTATTAAACAATATATTTACAGTATATGTAATGATTATGCTAAGAAATAGGTAATGTCCAAATATAAAATTCTACTTATTGGGTCACCTCACCAGGCTTTATCCCTTTTTAGGCTCTGATGGTTGTACTTGGGGTAGGAACCCTTGTGTTGATGCTCCTGTGGTTTGTATCGCAATAAAGGTCGCTTTGGCATTTTAATGAAGGTTGTGCATTTAAGAATCCTACTGATCCCAGAATGGAGAATCCTTAAAGGCACCCTAAGTGTCCTGGATTATGAATGGATCTATCAGTAGTGCTTGCAAACATTTTTTTTTGCATGGAAAAAATACCAAAATAAACATTTACAAACTCATCCTGATGTTTGCTAAATCCTTTTAGTTTGCAAGATTCAGCTTTTGTTAGTGGACACCTCTGAAAATCCATACTAAGATTAGAATAAAATTCATAATTTGTTTGGCCAATCAGGAGAAAGCAGATACATTTGAATCATACTCTGGGTTTCCTGTGTTACAAAGTAGTCTGGGATATGTAGTCTCTATCTCTCTATCCTTGTGGTCTAATTCAGCTGTGAGCTTGTACCCCACCCAACCACTTAATTCCACCCTGGAGCATTACTTCCTGTCCTCTCTAATAGAAATGTCAAACTCTGTATCTGGCTGCTTTCCTGTGTGTACTTGGTTATGTAATCTCCCTGTGGGTGTGCAAAGTTGGATTTTACTCTCCTGCATTTATCTTTGTAATTACACCAATTTTTTTCTTTATTACACATATTTTTCTGATCATCACTGCTTGTTTCTTACAAAACATTTGAAACCCAGAAAAACTTATATATACCTTTTTCTTCATCCCATGCAATTGCTATAACGTTTGTTTCCAAAACGATGCTATTTGGGATTTCTAAGATAGAAGCAACTATCTTTAATGATGAATAAGCATCTTATTATATCAATCAAGACATCCACTGATTTTAATTCAGAGGCAGGTAGCAGTGGTATACCTTACCGGTGAATCCTTATCCCTGGCAGTCTCCGCCAGAAGGGCACTGTGGCTTAGATCCTGATCTTCAGACCCATCTTTTAAGATAAATTTATGCAGTATCCCATTTGATGGAATTGACCTCTTTGGCAAGTACCTGGATGAGCAAACAAGATCTTTTTTCCTCAAAATAGAAGGCCCAGAAGGAATTTATTATTCCTACACTTACTACAATAGATTGTGGAAGCCTTCAAGACCATCTAGAGAGGAGGTCAGAATAGCCTCTTGAGTTCAATCAGAGGCTGAGGTTTCTATAGAGCCAACAAAGTAGGAAGACCACCCTGAATGTTTGCTTGTCCAAATCATCTCAGCAAGGGGAAGATTGCATAATTTTGCAGAGATTTGGGCAGAGACATTATCAGATTCTTGTGCCCCGTCAAGCTGAAGACTATGATTCCTTTCAGATGTGGAAAACATAATGAAACTGTCAATCCTCCTATGAATCCAGAAAAAAATGAAAACTCTACACAAATTCATATTGGAATCCTTGTACCTAGACATTAACCAGCCTGTTCTTCATACCGAAAACTTCAAGAGTTCCTGAACAGGCATCTATCTGCCTAAGGATTCAAGACGGAGCCTCTAACATTCATTATCAAGAAGCTTTTCCATGGTGATTGAATGCTGTACATAGACCTAAAAGATGCTTATCCTCATATTCAACTCCATGCACTGGCATTTCCTCAGGTTCCCGGTTCTTGGAAAGCATCTATAGTTTTAGGTGTAGCTATAGTCTATCAGTTATTTTCTCTTGGTGCTTATCTCATACTTTATTGTGATTTCAACATGCTCATGAGACAGTGAAACCTCTCCCTGATCATAGATTATAAATCTCAAAAAGAGCATTCTTCATCCATCACAAGAGAGCCTTCCAGTGCAAAAGGAGAGCAGATAATTACGAAGAGTCCATCTCTGAGAGATCCCATCCCTGTTGGACAAGGTATATCCTCTTCTCTTCTTTAATTGCCATCCTTCTTTCTCTTATCCCTTTCTATATTCTCCTTTCTTGCCTACACTTTCTTTTTCTTTTCTCCTTTTCTTATCCTTATTCGCTCACTTATCTTTTTGTATATTCTCATGTCTTGCCTTCACTTTCTTTCTCTTCTTTCCTTTTATCCCCCTCATTTACGGCAGTGCCATAACTTAGAGCACTTAATTTACATGGATGCCTATGGTGTAGATATACATACATTTCTTTGTACCTTTTTCTTTAATTTTCATAACATTAACAGTGATAAATAAAAATAAAAAATAAAAATGAAACTATGGGGAGGGGGAGAAGAGGGATAATGGAATATTTTTTTCTTTTACCAAGTTTTATTAATGAAAAGACCATATAGTGTGTGTGCTGTCGCAAGAGATTACAATCTAATAGATTGCATAAACTACGTAAAAAAGCTAAATATTGACTTTGTATACATACTATTGGATTTTGTTAAATTAATACTATCTAAGTTAATGGGATATATTTTTATCCTCATGGATTTTTCCACTTGAGCTTGAGGCACAATTACTGCTATAGAGGCAAGAGATACCGTACAATGGCGGAAAGAAATGGCTTGGCAGTGCTCCCCACAATACATACTGATGAGTCTATTGGGAATGCCATTACCAGAATTTTCATTCACAGTCAACAGACAAAAGATAAACAAGGAAATAAACTTCCAGCATTTTGCATTCAGAACAAAAGCTTATGAAACAGAAAAATATCTGACATTAGGAGAAATTACAATTCCCTATTCTTTCGGTTATATTTTTACTGCGCAAAGATTATCATGTATTGACTACATTTGTCTGAATAATAATAGTGTTATGAGAGTATTCACATATAATAAGAGACTTGTGCCTATTCGCTTTGCTAAATCTATTGCATCAATGGAAAAGATGCAGTTCTGCTTGTAACAAACAATTGTTCATTCCTTCAGTCATGTCTGACTCTCTGTGACCATCAGCACCCAGGCATATTTGTCTATGTTTATGGTGGTTTGTCCATAAGGTTTTCTTGGCAAAGATACAGGTTGCCAGTTCCTTCTCCAGTGGACCACGATTTATCTGACCTTTCTGCTCTGAAATGCCCATCTTGGGTGACCCTACATGGTATAGCTCACAGCTTCATTTGAGGTACACAAGCCCCTTCACTACAACAAGGTAGCGATTTAGAGAGGGGGAAACAAACATACATCACAACTTTAAACTCAGCAAAATATTTCATTATTGATGCCCACAGGAAATATGTTCCCCTTAATAGTACTTAAAGGCACTATAAAGTCTTTGGTATTGCTCTGCACCATCATGTAGATCATTTAAAATCAAGTAAGAAATATTTAAAACCTTTTTTCAATATTAAAGTTCTTTCTACTGTTTTTTAGAATTATACTAAATACGGCTGCGTTCATTTTTGCAGGACTGTTTATTTAACTTGGGAAGTTCTTGATTTATTGAATGACATTATCTAAGGTCATGAAGGGACCATAAATTAAAATAATGGATTTTTAATTTTTACCCTTTGAAATTAGAATAGAGTTTAAGGAATGAGCTGACATGTCCAAAAGTTATTGCTCATTAAATAACTCTGTTACATCCCGTTCATTAGGAATAAATCATAATGGCAGACACAGACAGGCATTCCTTTTGTTAGAATGTCCAACTCCGACTGAGACTTTATTCCTGCTTCAGATACATTTTTAAACTGAACAATGAAAATACCACATGGCTTTTTCCCCCACCCTGTAACTGCGGTTTCCAACCTCCCAAATGTCCTTCCCCTGAGATACCTGATCTGATATGTTTTACAACCCCCAGAGGTGCCCGCTCTGACAGAACCAACATAGGTCACAAACTATCCTTTGTGCCATAAGTGACTTAAATACCTTTATATAATATTAGCATATCCTCAAGCCTGCTTCTAGCACAAATTCATTATTTAAACTTTATACAAGGACCCAAATCATCCTATTAGATCAAAACACTATTCTCAACACTATAGTTGTTTAATCATTCAGTCGCGTTCAAATCTCTGTGACTCAATGGACTACAGCACGCCAGGTACATCTCTCGGTCAGCCCCCACTGAGCTCCATCAAGTTCATGTTAATTGCTTCAGTGACTTCATCTATCCATCTCCGCCACTGTCGCCCCCTTCTTCTTGTGCATTCAATCTTTCCCAGGAGCAGAGTATTTTCTAGGGAATCCTGCCGTCTCATGATATGGCCAAAAATATTTTAGCTTCAGCCTCATGATCATACCTTCTAGTGAACAGTTCATCTTGATTACTGATTTATTGGACCTTCTTGCAGTCCAAGGGACTCTAAGCAGTCTTCTCCAACACCACAATTGAAAGGCATCAAATCTACAGCACTCAGACTTCTTGATCATCCAGCTCCCACATCTGTATGTTACTACTGGGAATACCATAGTTACCACTATGCCAACCTTTGCTGATAGTTTAATATATTTACTTTTTACTAGCTTGTCCAAGTTTGCCATAGCTTTCCTCCCCAGTAGCAAACATCTTTTAATTTCATGATTACTGTAAGTTTTATCATTACTTTAAATGGTACTCTGAAAAGAGACTTGGCATACCACTACACATTATAAACAATTCTCAGTAGGCCATGCTACTTGGGGAACCGGATCAGAGCCTGAGACCTAACATTACACATGTTATTAGGGTTATAATAAAATAGTTCTTGAGTTCAGGGTGGTAACGGTTCAATCTTGGGCCATACAGGCCCTTGCTGTCTGGTTCAGGGGTCCCCCATTCTGGCCCCCATAAGTCAGTCGTGACAATGAGCTGTTTGGATTTCACATCTCCACACAACTCTGGCCATATATTCTTCCACACGACTTTTAGACATTGCAGCTTCTCCTCCTTCCAGGACAAATCAATGTTTATTATGGCCTGTATGATGCTGTACTTCTTTCAGAAATCCATCATGTATTGTTTGTCCTTGCTGTACGTCTGAATGTGCAGCGAAGATCGTAGGCCTTGAAGGTTGCATAGACCCCCTGATCCATTCGCCGGCTGAGCGAAGTAGTGTTAGATGGCAGGAACACTACCCCCACCGGGATGCATCAGTGTAGCTCAGCCAAGTTGGTAGGGTGGCTTGGAACATTGTTAATTAACAGGAGCACGTTGGCCACAAGACCTTTGTGTCTGAGAAAGCGATGCACCAGAGTGGTAGACCAGCAATGGCTTGATTTTTAAGTCACCGCTGGTGTTCCCACCCGGAAGAATGATTAGCCAGTCTATGTCCGTTTTGAAGCCCGGGGCTCTCTTCTGCAGCCGTGATATGAACGTGTTGCTTGCCATTGTCTTCCAGAATATTGCAGTCTTATCCATGTTAAACAGAAATTTTGGAGGGTAATTGCCTATTTCCACAATCCCTTTTAAAGTTTCTGGAAAGGCTGCAATAGCTTTGGTATCAGAGCTTGCCATTTCTCCCATGATTTTTATGTTATACAGGTTTTTCCTTTTTTTGAAGCAGTCAAACCCAACCTTTACTGACCGAGAAGCTCTCCATCACATTTGGTGTTTCACTTTGGATATGGCTGTATATGCTTCTAGCCTTCTCCATTCTGATGGCCTGGCTAAGAGGCATGTTATGTTCCAGTTCATCGACATATGGA